>FJOG01000027.1:619406-669568 GCA_900073065.1 Phialocephala subalpina | reverse complement strand
TATAAATTATATATAAATTATATATAAATTATATATAAATTATATATAAATTAAAATAAAAACTAAAATAAAACTAAAAAAGTTTTTTAGATTTTATATAAAGAATTTATATTTTTAATTTTAAGTATTTTAATAATTATTCGTAAAGATAATAAAGATTGAAAATCGGCGTTTTTGATATAAATAGTAGCCGAGAATAAGGAGGCACCTTAATGAGATCCTATACATGAATACCCATTTCCAAGCCTTACACAAGTTTCCCCACATCGGAATGTCGACATGAGCATTTCCCATTTCCGCCTTTGGACTTGATCCGCCGTTTTGGCCTGAGCCGTGAGTGAGCATTTCTGAGCACACGCTAAGCTTGAGCATGCATTAAAAATCCATTTTAGCACTTGGAGGGACTCGTTTTTGGCTCCCTTGAGACCCGGTTACACTTTCGTCGTCTTATCTGTAGGGAGATCGAAAATGTTAGAAGCCTCGCGATTAACCTTCGGGGCTTTGAATCTTCGTGCCCAACCGCGGGACTTTCTTTTCATGCCGCTTAGACTGATTAGGACATCCCACCCAGCGATTGGTAGCCTTGTGGGAGCGTGGCGGCGTGCTATTTGTAGATCACAAATATGACTCTTATTCTCCCCAACAAATCATGAACATGAAAAAACTTCATCCGCCTCGTAGCAGCCTTGGTTTCTTATGACAAATTATTAGTATTCCGCCTCCCGATTTATTTCCATCTCCTCCATTCCTCTCGTCGTTGCGGACCTTCAACCTGTCTCATTAGTAGTAAAACCTCATGTTCACATTTTGAACAATAGTCTAGTAAGCATCGAACAATTAGGACAAGCATCCTGCAAAATATATAGATTTTGACACGCTAATACGTGCTTAGCTCTGCGCAGTGTTCGATGTACCACGTTTGCATAACGCAGTTAGAGACGCAGGCGCGGCCATAGCCTACATCGCCCAACTCCTTAGCCTCCAAGCCTTCCACTCACACCCTCGACTCGATTTTTCTCTTCCATTGCCTTATTCAGCACAGGGAATTGGGTATCTCTTCTGGATAGAGGATTTTTGGAGATGTCTGAAAGCTCCGAGACGTCGCGCCGCTCCTCTCGCCGCCTTGCTATCAAAACAGCCACTGCCACTGCTCTAGGACGAGAGCCGCCTCTGAGTCACGGCGCGAAAGGCACCCCATCCAACTTGGCCCAGCTGAAGCCGATACATCGTTATCTTTGTGGTAAATGTCGCCATATCATGAAAACATCGAAGGTCATTCAAAGCCATTTATCACATTCTGGAGCCGCCACCCGAACCAAGGAAAAAGAAGCCGAGGAAACTTTCAAACATTACAGAAAGTTTCAAGGCGTTGTACAATCCGCCTCTAGAGGATGCCATCTCTGTTCCCTTCTTCATCGAAATTCTTATAGTCCACGGAATTCCTCATATGTCTGTGTTATTACGGATGATCCACCCTATCGAGGGAAAATCACCATCAAACGTAAAACCGATAACATGGGTGGGATAAAGTTTTATAGTTTCTGGCGCACAAACCAACCAGGCCCCAATGGCAATCTACGATCGTTTGGGACAGACTCGGATGAGACCCTTTCTCGTGCTAGCAACTGGCTAAGCACATGTCTCAAGACTCACCAAATGTGCAAAGTCAATACACGGGATAACCGCTTTCGCCCTCGGCGGCTACTAAAATTGAGTGTTAATGACGCCCGACTTGTTATACGGCTCTGTATAACCAAGGATATTTTGAGTGAGATTCAGTACTTGACTCTGAGCTATTGCTGGGGCAAAGGAAACCATCTTCAATTGACTCAAGCCACACAAGAGACATTCATCAAATGCATTCCAGTGGAATGTTTACCGCAGACCCTCCTGGATGCTGTGGCTATTACCGCAAGATTAGGCTATGAATACATATGGGTCGACGCACTATGCATCATACAAGACTGGGGCGAAGATAAGCAGCTCGACCTTGAGTCCATGGGCGAGGTTTATAGGAATTCGGTATGCACAATTGCAGCACTCCGTGCTAAAAATAGTGGTGAAGGTTGCTTTGCCAGCAGAAACCCTCTGCCATGGAACGAATACCGAGTCCGCGAACAGAGTTGTCTTTCATTTCAACAAGATGGTGACGTCACAGGCCCTGACACATATGATCCACGCCGCCCACCATTACACACAAGAGCTTGGGTTGTTCAAGAACGTGCACTCTCCCCTCGAACTCTGTTTTTTGGTTCTGAAATGATTTTCTGGGAGTGTATTCGATCTAGGGCGTCTGAGTATGAACCCCAAATGGAAGACCTTTGGGACGCTGGAGGAAAACAGCTATTAGACGGTTCACCAGGGGCTTTGGGGGAAAACGGGATGAAAAATGTCTTCAGAAGCCTACTTGATGGGTGTAAGAACAAGAGTTACAGCGCATGGAAAGACTACTGGAGGAAACTTGTTAGGGACTACACATCTTGTCAGATGAGTTACGACAGCGACAAATGGCGAGCGATTTCCGGGCTGGCCACAGAAGTCCAGCGACAATCTGGCAAGAAATTGATCTATGGACTCTGGAAAGACCACCTACTAGACGAACTTCTTTGGACGGCACCTGAGCCTGGAAAAAGACTGGAAATGAAGGAAACTCGGGAAACGCAAGCACCGTCGTGGTCATGGATATCCATTCACGCGACTATCGAGTGGCTCCCATTTTACGAAGAGAATTCGGAATCCAATTTTGAATGGACAGCTACTGTCACGTTACCAGCCACTAGTCTTCTGGAGTCTCCACCCGCAGAGAACAGTATTATTGTAGAGGCTCCACTATTGAGTTTCTCCGAGATTTTCCCCCGTACTGAAGACCAGAGCAGTGATCATGCGTTCAGCTTGGATATCGTAAAAGATAAGAAGCCAAACGTGAGTTCACTGTACTTCAATCCCGATACCGAAGAACCATCCGACGACTCGTGTAACTACGCTTTGCAGTTAATCCGTTATACCGGAGCCTATGAAGGAAGGGATGACCGTATGGAGTACGACGGGCTTGTTGTGAGGCCAGTTGACAACTCTTATACAACCTGGTCACGAGTGGGGTACTATAACGCTATATGGGACTTAAGCGACTTTGAAGATTCTAAGCTCGCTCCGCGTTATCTTGGTGTAAAAAAGAAAATTATATTAATTTAAGTGCGCTGGAATGCTTTATAAGAGTATTTGAGGTAGGCTTGTTTATGATAAGGATATAATAGGAGGTTATAGAGGAAAAAATTCGCGATTTGAGAGTTGGCTCGATGGTGCTTAGAAAGGACTAGCGGGGAATGAGTCTTGGGCCCGAGGACTTGTAGGGTACGACTTGTCATTCTTTAGTATTGATAGAGTCTGCATCAATCAACAGGACCTAGACGAGCGGGATGCGCAGGTTAAGCGTATGGGCAGCATCTATTCGCTTGCATCCCGTGTCGTTGTCTGGCTAGGACCGGAAGAAAACGACAGTAAACTGGCTCTGTCTACTCTGCAATACCTAGTCGACCAAGCTGAGTATACTATGAATTATCTTGTTTGCGCTTCTCCCGGAGCGAAAGAACCCCGTTGGTTTTCACGAGTCTGTCCCTCCTTACCTTACGACAAGAAAACGTGGTCAGCTTTAACTTCGCTTTTTTGCCGCTCATGGTTCAGTCGGCTTTGGGTGCTGCAGGAGGTCCAGCTCGCAAATCATGACGCGGTGTCGCGGTGCGGGGATGATGTTCTGGCTTGGTTATCTCTTCGAAAAGCAATCTTGATACTAGGCGGAAAGCATGATTTAGCCCAAGAACTAAAACGTTCTATTGATGTGAATCGTTACGCTGCGTAGCCTTCATCTACACTTAACCTACGACGTTTGCTCATTGGCTGTCGAACTTGTCAATGCATGGATTCTCGAGACAAGGTATATGGGATCCCAAGTCTAGCGCCTTCATGGTTCTCGAGCAGAATCAAACCCCATTACACGCTGGAAGAACACGAAGTCTACAAGACCGCCTTCCTTGTTCATGTCGATCATGTCCAGCGATTAGAACTGCTCGCAGATTTCTGGCTCGTGGGATGCTGCAGCAACGGGGCTTCCTGGACGCCGAATTGGGCCAAGCCTGTCTCATTTCAAATACTGGGGAATGGATGCGCAGCAGGACTTTCGGCGGCCCAAACACAATACAATGATACCCTACGGAGGCCGGGGGTCTATATTTACAAACTTCTAGATATTTTTATAGACTAGTAGTCTATTATAATAGGAATAAATCTATAATTGGTTTTTGCGGCCGATTAAAATATAAAGTTATTATCGATATTTAACTATTTAATATCGATAAAATAGAAATTTGATTATAAAGTCCAAAAAACAAAGAGAGATTATAGACTTAAAGTCGATAAGTGCAGTTGATGGGAGTGCAGTTAATGGGAGAAGTACAATTAATAGGAGGAGCTTCGTTGTTGAGATGAGGTGAATCGAGAAAAAGCGCTCGAGCGTAATATTAAATAGGCTAAAACGCGTTTATTATTGGCTAACGCGGAGGTTTGTTTACGTGGCCTATGCTTTCCCCCATCAACTGCACTCCTCCCATCAACTGCACTCCTCCTATCAATTGCACTCCTCCCATCAACTGCACTCCCATCAACTGCACTCCCATCAATTGCACTCCCATCAATTGTACTCCTTAGATTGGACCACTGGCACTGGCACTCTCTAGCACTAGCATTCTCTGGCATTGGCACTCTCTGGCACTGGACCTCTGGCACTGGACCTCTGGCACTGGACTTCTGGCATGAGCACTAGCATTAGAGGTACGCGTTACTCCCTCTTAAAAACTCTGTCTAATTTTGAAGTCTTATAGAACGATCGAACTTATCGAGCCGAGGAAACTTATAATCGAGGAAGTAAATAAACAAAGAGGCAAGCAGAGAAGGAAAGGAGGTAGGCAGAGAAGAAAAGAGGCAAGCATATATACGAGAGTTAAATCTGGGAATAGTAATATATTTGGGTGTTAATAGATAGGCCAAAAAATAAGAGGCATTCTAGAATAAATCAATTAATAAATATAGAATGGAATATGCTTCAAAATCTCGATTATAGAGTATACAATTTGTTACGGCATTATAAATTTTTTATAAAGTTACTATTTATATTATATAAAGTAGTTTTCTATATATTATAAATTTTGAGTCTATAAATTATAGACTAGGAATTGATAAATTTATTGACTTTTTGTATGATTTTATGGACTCGATGTTACCGTAGGGATACATGCACCCTAATATTCTAAAAGTGGTTGGAAAACAGTATGCGACTATCTGCACAATCGGCAAAATAGCTTCTGGCAACCTAAGCGAAGTTCTAACAGTTCTCCTTGATTGGGAGCATAAGTATCTTCATACAAGCTATTACAAGACAGTCGAGACGCTGATAGATGCCTTTCTAAACCTCCTCTGCGCAGGAATCATACGAGAGGGGTTCCCAGAGAATCACAGATACCCAATGTTTGCGGAAGTGCGCTAGGAGTATTTGACCAAAGTCTCAAAATCTTCCGCATTTGAATATGTGGACAATGTAGCTTGTTTGCGTATCAGTTGAGGACTCGTAATCTGTGACGACGGTCTCAATGCGATGGGGAAATTGTAGTATATTGGCATGAAGCCGCATTATCAGTTATATATCATCTCACTAGGCGGTTTGGCCTAAAGCCAATATTCTAGCGAGAGCACTATATCAAGCAGACATTTCCACTTAGCTAGACAAACAGATTTAACATTAATACTATACATTTTGCCTTTAACCGCTTCCGCAACTAATAGTTATTAGCATTATTACTTATTCTGGGTTTCCACTCATTAATTACTTAATCTTTAAACTTATTACGCTATTTACCATTTGGTATTTCCATTTAAATCTCCCTCGAAAACGTATAAATAGCATTACCAATTACTAAAACGCTTTAAACGCTATTATTAACTTTATTAGAATAACCTTATTATACTTCGTTATAAGATATATACTTTTTACTAATAATTAATATCCAAAGAAATATAATTATCCTAGTTAATAAGACAAACTAGGATAATTTCCTGGAATCTACTAAGGCTATTACTATAAAGGAAAACATCTGGAAATACATAGACCCTAGAGTATTTATAAAGGAAATTCTAGTCTTAAACTATAACGAATTAATTAAATTAAACCCCTCGGAATTCCATATCTTAATCTTAATCCTAATAGTTAGTAATATAATAGCAATTATACGACTTGCCAAATACTTAGATCTTAACGAAAACGAGAGAAAAGCTATACATCAAGAGATAAGTAATTATAACTACCAGAAGAAATTCTGGGATAATTAACGTTTAACTCTTAACGGCATGCGAAAGCATATTTATAATACTATAAACAAAAATAATTAAATATATTACGAAAACTATAAAAACCCATATAAAATAATACTTAATTTATAATAGGAATTTGCCCCTATAAAATAAGCATAAGAATAATAAATTACCACCTTATAAAACAAATTAATTATAACTACTAAGAACTTAATAAACATAAATATAACCCTTAAGCAATAGTATATTATCCACGATAAAGGGAAAAAGATTAAGCATCCTAATATAACTAGTAATTAACCTTATTATAAATTCTTAAACTTAATTCGAGATATTACACCCGATTTTACTAGTTTCGAGCTTTCTAAACTACTAAACAAAGATAAATTACCCTTTAATAATTTCAAAATGCTCCTTCGCAAATATTATAACTAAAAACGCTATAACGTAAAATTAGCACGCGGAAAACACGATGCGTTTACCGCAATTTAAGACTAAGATAACTCTCCCCAACTAGTAACGTTTAACGGTTAAAACGCCTTAGGGAGACTTATAAATCCTTATATCTGCGGAGACTTTTACTGGTACGAAAATTGCCTATATATTATCGACGCGAAGTAACCTCGGGAGTAAAAGCCAAATTCGGAGAAATAAAAGTTAATTAAAGAAATATACGAGAATAATCAGAGGATTACTAAGAAAATTAAATTTCTTCGCAAACAAAATAACAAAACGGCAAATAGTAATAATAACGCTAATAATAACTTTGGAATAAATAGGAATAAATTATTACTCTTAATTAATGCAAATCCAGGGAAAGGTTATACTATTTATAATATTAACACCTTGAGCATAAATATTAACGATTTTCTCGGGACGGAGAAACTTACTATTAAGCCAATAAATATACGGTTTTCTGCCAGATTCGACGCTAATAAGCTAAGCGAGCTAATCACCACGTCGCTTTCTACTACTCCTAATAAACTCGAAAACATTATAATTCTAGCCGATATAATACTTTAATACTCTCTCCATATGGCATTCCCAATTATATAACGCGATTATAAGCTTAAGAATAGTTTTATCTTAGACTCTAAATTAATAATTTATATTTATAATAATTATAAACGATTTAACGTCTTTTGGCCCGCCGGGATTAATAAAATAATTTATACTAATAATAAAAAAATAATTATCTTAAAATATAATATTATTACTATTATCATAAAATGCCCTGGTTTCCCTCGTAGTAAGCCTATTACGTTTAAGAATATGGTTTATTATCTTGGTTTCTAAATTAATATTATCTTTTTATAGAATTTAATGCGCTAAGGAACCCATTAGGACACGGAGCACCTAATTCTTAAGGAGAATAAATACATAATTTATTATACTCCCTTTCGCTATAAGTAATATACACTCGAATATAACCCTTTAAATCAAGAATAAATTATTAATACTACTCAAAATTCTCACAAACCCTTTAACTAGACCATAGGCACTACTAAGGATTAATATAAGCGTCTCAAATATCTCTATTACGAAGCAATTAACCACCTCGAAATAAATACCCGCGGAGCTAAAATTATTACGAAACACGATTAAAGTTATATCTGCGAGACTTATAAACTCGGAAACGCTAAAGAAATTATTTCTAAATACTTTTATACTCGCAGTAACTAATTATTTTATACTCTTTACATAAACTGAGTTTATATAACAAAAGGATTTAATAATAAGAGCAAAATAATATACACGCATTATAATTTTTACTATATATACTTTGTTTTTACGCTATTTAACCTCAAATAATTTATTATCGTAATTATTCTTAAATGATTAATTAAATATATTAAAAGAAAATAGGGATTTATAATTATAATCATCAAAATAAACGGATAAACTAAACTTAAAAAGCAATAAATTATATTAATTTAAGATAAAAAAAGGATTAAAATACAAGAAATAATACTTAATACTTATAATTAGAACGGTCCTATGGAACGTGCTAAGGGGGTGGTTATTAGCCGGTCGAGAGTTATAAAGATTAGCGCCAAATTACTTACTCACTTATACTCGTATATTATAATATTAGTTAATTACCTTCTAAATAAATTACTTACGCGATAACTAGACTAAAAAATACCACTCGGTTTCCTCCAATAATACCTAGGAATTAAAGACCTAAAGCTAATCATTATATATTTACGAGCCTATAATTATAAAGCGTTTCCGCTAAAGAAAAACCTCTCAAAACTCGATAAGTTAGAAATATATACTTAGATTAATTAGCTAATTAATTACAAAAGAATAAATATCTTCTTTATATGGGTTCTACTCCTACGATGCGTAATTACTACGCGTAACGTTACGTTTAATAAGTCTTCTTTCTATGACCCAAAAGACGAGACTATACTCATAGAAATCGAGACCTTATAATTAGTCGAAATCATAGAATTAATAGATATTCCCGAGGTTAGTTATAACGACTTTATCTTAGAGCCTCTTAGAGTAAAAGCAAAATACGAACGTTCGATTAACGCTCCCGGTGATACTATCATTATTAAAGATACCTCTAAAATATAATAATTTTAATAATTTAAAACGTTAGAACTTACGCCGGAGTTTACACCAAAACCTACGCAATTAACGGTTATAACTAATATTCCCGACGTCTCGACATTATAACTATCACCTATCTCTAGGCCAAAACAACCATCACAAAACAATCTCATTAAACGCATATATACTCCAGATAATCTTACCGTTAACCCTAGTAACAATCTATCGAACGACCTACTCTCTACGGAAACATCGGAATCCCATGACATAACTCAGTTTATAGCATCATTTGCCGCATTTACCTACCCGAAGAAACTAACCCATTTAATCTCAATAAATCTTCTATAAGAATATATACTATCGGTATAATCATGTGATCGCTTAGCGATGGGATGGAGGGGTGGAGCTCTGATCTCTATCACCCTGGTAATCATTGTCTTAATATCATTTCCTTAATTATATAGATAATTAGGTGCCCCCTTCTGAAAAGGGGAGAGAGAGAAAAAATTAAGAGAAAATATATTTATTAACACTAGACTAAGATCTTAGTATTTAATAATAACTTTTAAACGTTTTAATATTAATTAGTAATTAATCTAATCGTTTGACCACAAAGTAGCTAGGTTATTTACGAAGAGGCAGTAATTAAATAAAATCAATCGAAAGGAAGAAGTTAGATTACACGCAATTTATAGTCTTAATTAGACGTGAGAGAAAGTAGTTTTTGCTTATACTAACGGAGACCCCCAGACCTCCAAAGGATATTAAGATCCCACGCTCGTTTTGTTTTTCGCGCCTAAAACTAGTTAATCCTTTACTCTATACTCCACCGCGTATTTCCAGCGAGCATTTCATTATAGCTTGCATAATAATCACTACGAGCCTAATACGAAGACTCGTCGAACTATTATATTTGCCGAGTAAAATACGATCCAGTAAACCGCTCTCACCAAATACGATTATACTCCCTCAGAGCACGATTTTGACTAAGGAGAAGTCTTATCATCGACTTATTTTCCCCTCGATTCGATATAATACACACGAGATTAAATATAAAGCTTTAAGGCTAAAAGAAATCGAGATCGGGGATTATAAATGAAATATAAAAAAGTATTCCTAGTATAAACGGAAGATATATTCGAGACTAAGATAAACGGGAATACGAGAAGAAATTTGCGTAAAGCTTTATAAACGAGCGGAGTATAAGTATTAATAAAACGGTTTACTAAAGTCTCGAAATTATTAGTAGATATAACTAACAAGGAAAAACTATTAAACTAGTCAAATAAGGAAGTTTAAGCAATAAGTTTAAAGGGAAACTTCAATTTATGGCGGAATACGCAAGATTCGAAGGCAACGGAAGTATAATAACGAGTATTTTTAGCGATACTTATCTTATAACTTATCGAGCTCAAGGATAAACTATAGCTATTAACCATACTTACCTCATTATAATACTAGCCGGAGGCCCTACTAACGGTGTCGGTAGAATATACGGCACCCGCAAAATACTTTCCAACGCCTAAAAAGACGGTATCGCGTAGCCTAACCCCAAGACTTTAATACTTAATAATAACTTTATTATTATTTATACTATTAAAAGTTAAGAAAGTGCCAAAGATTCTATTACTTCGATTACCCTAGCTAACGTACGAATCTAAACGAGGACTCGCGACCCTAATGAAAATTTATAACGAGAAACTCAAATACTATAAAGGCGAAAATTCACTTAATATATTTATTTAAGTGTTTAAGGATTTATACTCTAAGGCAAGCATCAAATCGGGGGAATATCGTAACGCGTTTTTAATTATACTTGCTAGTGAGGCTAGCGAGTTTTACTACTAGAAACTCGCTAGGAAAGACTTTTCCTTCGATAAAATAATTAAAATCATAAGATTAAACTTTGAGACTAAGGAGCATTGAAACCGAATACTTAATTAGTAAAACATGATTACTTTTACTACGGTATAATCTCAGAACCCCGATAAGACGATTCTGGAATGTTTTGAGATCTTGAGACGCAAGCTAATCGATAAACAACTTAATCTACGCAACGAGATATACTCGGAAACTACTATTCGAGATAAGATTTACCACGCTTACTAAGACGCACCGGAATACTACTACGCACTTCTTAGACCATCAGGAAACTTCCAATTTACATATGAAGACGTATAAATAGCTTTAATACTTAGGGCAAAAGTCAAATTAAGTCTTAAAGCCTACCTAATCAAGAGAAAAACGCGAAACGGAGAAAACGAAATATTCTTGGCAAACTGGAAATATTTTAGGAAAAGTATATAGTACGGAGACCGCTTTACCCGTAGTGCCCAAGGGATAAAACAAACTAAACAAAAGTGCTTTATATACAAGAAACCAAACTATTAGAGTATTTAGTATACTTTAGAGGAGAGGCAAAAAGTATATGTAGTCTTTAAGAAATCATGAGACCCCCCCGACAAAAACACGAATAAAATGATTTAATATATTACTAAATTCGAAGGACTCGAGCTAAATACTATAAAAGATTACGAGTAATTCGTTGACGAGCTTACGGAGGCAATTAGCTCATCGAGAAACTATATTATATAATCGGATTACTTTCTCATAATATTTTATGGTACGATCGATAAAACTAAGATTATCGAGTTATTTAACTAGTAATTAATTTTCTATACGTTTGCGAAAACTATAATATACTTAGTACTACCGATAATATATATAAATGCGGAAATATTCTTGATTACCTAATACTCATTAAGTGTTTTTATGGGCATTATAATCGATACCGGAGTAATTTAACGCTCGATAGCCAGAGAAGGCCAATTCCTAGCTCTTTAGCGAGTTCGAGACGTTAAGCTAAATAAATTACGAGCCAAAGAAGCTATTATCAAGTTCGGAATCAAATAGACTTTATTACTTGGCATTATCGACATTAAGATACTAATTAGCCAGATCACGTTTCACGTGGTGCCAATTAACGTACTATTCTTACTTTATCTTCGAAATATAAATAAGCTACGCGTTAAATTCGATAATCTCGATAACGTCCTTATTTAAAGCAATGCGCGCACGCTTATTATTAAAGTATTCGGATACCCGTGGATATTTCTAGACTTATTAGAAAGCCTAGTTTATATAAACTAAGAAGCTACGACTATAAAGGCCAACGCGTATTACTTAACCAAAATAAAATTACGATGATTATATAAATACTTTAGATATTTATCGGTAGCGCGATTCATGAGGGTCCTCGAATATAAAAGCTATAACGCGAATTTTGATGAAATTAAAAGGATAATAAAGTATTACTAGTAATATCAAATTAATAGCAAATCTCTAAGACGTTTTAAGTTTATATTACGAGATAATCACGAATTTAACTATTTGGTTTATTTAAACGTTTTATAGCTTGATAGTAAAGTAATACTATAGGTCGTAAATAAGGCAACCGTATTTTAAACCGCTAGATTCCTTAAGGATATATTAACTAAGAAGGCTTAAAACGCCTTTTGAGTATATTAGATTAATATTTACCTCGGATTACTAGCGTTTGTAATTTATGACTTAGGAATAAACTTTAATTCTAAGGAATTCCGAGATAACGCTAAAATCATAAATATTAAGACGAAATAAATACTAATCGAAATATATAACTTTATCGGACTCGTAAAACGCTACCACATATTACTTAGACGTGCATATAATATTCTACTAAAGGAGTTACTTAATCTTCCGAAGGAAAAGAGATTATAAATAGCGATTAAAGCTATAAATAATACCGCTAGCCCTAATGGTATTATATTTATACTTCTCGTTTTTAGAGCGTTTCCCCGTATATTATAATAAGATACCCTAATCGCATTAATTATAGCCCGAGCAAAAGCTATAAGAAATATTATAATAATAATCCGCGAGTGCTACGTAGCTCGCTAAATTACGGATACTCTGCGAATAAGGAATAATCCCCGGACTAACCACTTGGCAAATCTACTTATTAGCTTAGACGTGCTCGTATAAAGAGAAGGCAAAGGGTGGCAAAGACTGTTTATATTACTAGCGGTAAATAGAGAGACTTACCAGATTTAGCTACCTAATAAACCAAAAAGCTTCCGGAGTATAGCTATAAAACCATTCCATAAGGACCCCGATTAAACGGACGATAACGATTAACCGGAAGATTTCTTATTAATAGAAAACGTGCCAAAAAATATTACTCGAGAACTAAAAACGCTATAACGAAGCTTAAGACTAATAAAAGAGTAACTGGTTATAAACGCGGAGGATATTCTCGATTTACCCCGCCTAACCGGAGAAACTTAACTTACTATAAGAAACTCTCGAATAGTAATAAAAATCCCATCTTTTGTTTTTAATTCGAACGATTATATTTTCATGACGTTTTTTATAAATAGTAGCGCTAGCCCGAAAATAATCGAAAATTTTTTAACCGAAAAAGAAATTCGAGATAAGTAAATATTAATCGAGCTACGCGCTAAGGGTATTATTATTACTCCCGGCAAACTATTCGCAATTTCCCGAAGAAAAGAGATTAATAGATTATTAGCAAAAGGAGTATTCGAACTAATCTCTAGTAACTCTAAGGAAATTAATAATTAATAAATCTTTGGTTCGAGACTAATTAATGAGATTAAGGGTATAAGGACTATAATACCCTACGAGAAATCTCGCCTAGTAATCTAAGCATTTAATGATAAAAGCAAAAAAATAATGCTTATGTAATTACCAATTATCTAACGAGTTAACTAACGAATTATCGTTACTTTAGCCCCGTTACTCAAGAGTAAGGGGATTAGCCTCTACTTGAGAGATATTACCCAAGTTTACGTGTAATTAGTAATCCCATTAGCACGCGTTATATTTGCAAGACCCCCAAAGGAGATAACCCACGAGTTATTACTAGGCATTATTTTCAAGGTCGTTAAACCTCTTTATAAAGTCCCGGAAGTAGGCATATACTAATACGGTACCTATAGTAACTACTATAAGGATAAGCTTTCGATAGAAACGTTAATATTCGACCCGTGCTTACTAGTTACCCGGAATAAAAACGGCCTATTCGAAATAATAGCCATGCAAACGGACGATATATTTATTTTGGGAGATAACGCGTTCGTGGAATTAGAGCGTATTAAACTAAAGAAGGCTAAACTAATAATTAAGCCTATAGAATCTTTAGCGCGGGATACTTTATTAATATTTAATAAGTATAAACTAGTAATAAACGGGAATAGCCCTAATATTACTTTGCTCCAAAAGGGACAAGGGAAATATTTAACCCTTATTAACCCTAAATCGAACGGATTCAAGTAAGCCTACCTCGAGCAACGCGCCCGAGGAGTATACATAGGCATAATCTATCAACCGGAGATTGCGTTCGATATATTAGTAGTAGCTTAATACCAAGACCCCGGACGAGAGTAAGTCTTAGCTCTCAATAAGCGTTTATAGTGGCAAATAAATAACCTCGATTAAAGGCTCCGATTTATATACGTAGACTTATTATTTGCAAAGTTATTCGTCTTTATAAATAGTTCGTTCGCGATAAACGCAAATTATAACTCTTAGATCGGATATATTGCTATACTAGGAAACGAAGAGTATAGCGATGGGAAATTCGATTTAAGGGGAAACGTTTTGCACTAGAGCTCGATTAAGTGCAAAAGGGTTACGCGCGTAGTTCTAGCTTTAGAACTATACGCGATAATAGCAGGGATCGATATAGCGATATCGATTTTTATTACCTTTAACTTTATCATAAAATAGCTAGGAATAAACTCTATTCCCACGGTTATTTGTACTAATTCGTTTTCGCTTTATAAGTATATGGTTAAACTTAGCATTACCAAAGAAAAGCGTCTAATAATTAATATTATGGCTATTAGATAATTATATAAGCGCAAAGAACTCTCGGAGATTTAATAGATTACTAGTAATAATAACCCGGCTAATACTATAATTAAGCTTACCGCTAATAAATCACTTGAATCGCTTATTAGTATTAACCACCTCCGCATTAAGATATAAAGGTGGGTATAGCGTCTTAAGGTGCAAGAACCAATTGGCAGAAACGGGAAGGAGGAAAAGCGCGGTCGTTAAAGAAAATAACACGCGGAGGTAAACGTGTTTTTGGTGTTTTTCGATGTTTTTAGTGTTTCCCGATACGCGAGCTCTAATTAGTTCGGAGTTCGTTAACTCCGCGGATAGGGGATTTCCCCCATTTTTAGCCTAAACGGCCAGGCAGCAAAACGCGTGACCGCGACTAGTTTCCGGTTAATTTTCCTTACGATATTCACTTACGTAGTAATGCGTTTATAGTTACGATAATACTTTCCTTAGCTATAACTTACTAGTTAGAAGGAGTGTCTCTTTCCAAAGAAAGAGTTACTAGTGTCGGTATAATTATGTGATCGCTTAGCGATGGGATAAAAGGGTGGAGCTCTGATTTCCATCACCCTGGCAATTATTGTCTTAGTATTATTTCCTTAATTATATAGATAGTTAGGTGCCCCCTTCTGAAAAGGGGGGAGAGAGAAAAAAAGAAGAGAGAATATATTTATTAATACCAGACTAAGATCTTAGTGTTTAATGATAAACCCCGGACGTTCTAATATATACAAACAGGGAAATGCGTCCGCAAGCAAATAAAACGTTTCTATTTTATCTAACGACTTTAATACGCGTTAGCTTTCCATGCTATTATTATACTAGCAACTAGCTAAACATATTGGCGTTTACATAAAACCAAACTCCTTTTAGCGCCAAAAAACGTTTATAATCTCAAATAACACCTTTACTTTACTAGCTTTCAGGCTGCCATACTACAAGAATACGCTAAACTAATCGAGAAAAACACATTCGAGATAATCGATAAAAAAGCACTAAGGCCAACTAGTTTACTACTTATATAAGTACTTACCTACAAGTTTAATACAAACAAATACCTTCTCAAATACAAAGTATAACTAGTTGCTAAAGGAGATTTATAATAGCATAAGCCTAAGGAAACTTACGCTATAATGTTAATAGCTCGAGTATTTCGAGCCTTAATAGCAATCGCTATTTACTTCGATTTAAAAATAAAACAATTCGATACTATTAACGCTTTTGGCCAAATACAAATTAACGAGTTAATTTACACTAATTTCCCCGATAGATATAAGATCTCTAGCAAGAAACTTAAGTTTAATATGGCCCTTTACGGCCTAATGCGGTCACCGATTCTTTGGTTTAATAATATCTCCGCTAAATACTAAACCTTTAACCTAAAGCTTATACCTAAATACTTTTATCTCTTCGTTAATAATAAGCTTATAGTTTTCTTTTACGTTAACGATATTTATATCTTATATTACTAGCGAGATTAATAAGCCTACGAAGAATTTCGATTAAAGTTAATAGCGGTATATAAAATGAGAAAACTAAAGGAGCTAAAGTAATTCTTAGGCATACGAATCATAAGAGACAAAATAGCGCGCAAAATCTGGCTCTATTAAGACGCGTATATCAACAAGATAATCAAACGGTTTAAGAAACCTTTTACGAGGAAAATACCCAAAGTTCCCATTAACTTTACTAGAATCTTCGTTCGAAATCAAGAGTAAGCCACCCCTACGGAAATCGAGGCCTACTAATAACTCTGCGGCTCTAAGACCTACTTAACTATAATCTCCCGACTAGATATAATATACGCCACCTTATTACTAGTAACGTTTTATATAAACCTAGTACCTAAACACCAATAAACTACTAATAACCTACTAAATTACCTCGAGAATACGAAATACTTAACTCTTAAGCTCGGGGGTATACGCGCGTCTACTTTAACTCTAACGATAAGCTCGGTCGTAGATCTCTAGAGAACTATAAGCGATGCCTTTCTAGTTAACGACCTCGATACTCGCAAAAATACTAGAGGATATATCTTCCAACTATTCGGTGGTATAATCGATTAGAAAAGCGGTTAGCAAGATATAGTCTCTACGTTTACAACGGAAGCAAAGTTTAAGGCTCTCGCTCTAACCTACACGTGGCTACTATAATGGCATAGGTTCTTTAGCGCCATTAACCTAAATCTTCCTAACGACGACATGATTTATTGCGATAACTTATAGACTATTCGTCTTATAATAAAAGATTCTCCGAAGCTTATTATAAAACTACGATACGTCGATATCTATTAGCACTAATTGCGCGAGCAAACAAGAAACAAAGCTATTAACGTCAAATAAATCGGTATTAATAAAATAATCGCAAATAGTCTCACTAAGGCCCTACCACGCCAAAAGTACGAATCTTTCTTTAAACACTTTAATCTTATCGATATTAAGCACTTAATTAACCTTTAAGAGCTTATCGTTAACCCCGTTCAAGTAATCATTATAATTGCCATTACTTTACTATAATGAAATATATTTCCGGGTAATCTAATATTACTTGTTTTAGTCATAATATCTAGTGTATTCTCGATGCACTTAACGCGTATTTCTATTATATTCTGATTTTTATTTACTCTCGCGTTTTGATATTAAATTATTACTATTTTCGAGATTACGCGATTTCCTTGACATTCTCTTTAAATATAAACTATATTCGTAATATTATAGTCTTTACTCTTTTAATCACTTGGTTTGTTTCTTACTTAGGCTTTGTTTCTATAGCTCTTAAACACTCTCTTAAGTTTAGAAAGACTAGCAAGCTAGCCTTCCTAGGGGGTATATCAGTTAAGGACTCGTAATTTGTAACGATAATCTTAATGCGATGGGGAAATTATAGCATATTAGCATAAAGCCGCATTATTAGTTATATATCATCTCACTAGGCGGTTTAGCCTAAAGCCGATATTCCAGCGAGAGCATTATATCAAGCAGACATTTCCACTTAGCTAAACAAACAGATTTAACATTAATACCATACATTTTGCCTCCAACCGCTTCTGCAACTAATATTGCGACTTGACCATTCCGCAAACAGAGCCCTTATCACAACCAATGACGGCTATATTTGGTTGGTTTTGGCAGGGGTAGAACTAAGTACGTTGCGAATATCAGTCTTTTCCTGTAATAACTGACCCAAGGATGTTAGATGATCTTGTCGCCGTCCTCCTGGGCTGCGAT
The DNA here is from genome assembly GCA_900073065.1 of Phialocephala subalpina. Classification (NCBI taxonomy): domain Eukaryota; kingdom Fungi; phylum Ascomycota; class Leotiomycetes; order Helotiales; family Mollisiaceae; genus Phialocephala; species Phialocephala subalpina. The sequence goes on along the minus strand of FJOG01000027.1, from coordinate 651,509 downwards.
CAGCTTATGGTATTACGACCCACGGCCTTGGAACACTTTCAAGTTGTCGGGCCATGTTTTGTCCACGGCATGATGGATGCAGAAGGCCTCTTGGGTCCGATACCGGAAGCTTGGCAAGTTCAGCGGCGGAATGTTGACGGCTACTATATACCCCACTTCTTTAATACTCGCACAAGAGAGGTCTCGAGGGAAGACCCACGACTTCCTCCTTTATACAGCGAAACAATGGCAAGACTCTCAAATCTTCTGGATGTCGTTACCTTCAGCCGGTTTGTTGATAAATCTGTGCTGGAGTATGGGGAGGTTACTGGTGGGAGAGAAGGGTATGGACAGGATCAGGGGATTTGGAGAGTTGTTTGAATGATTAAGATAATGTTCTAGATGAAAGGTAGACATTGAAGTGCACGGCAACCCTGTTGCGATCCAATTCGAGAGAATCGAGGCAAAGATATTGTCGGGGGTTTGAACTGCGCGAAAGCCAAACTGCCAGAGGATAGACTCTCCTTGCAAGGGCAATATCTAGTTGCTGACTTCTGCCTCGGAGTATGGGGAGGTTACTGGTGGGAGAGAAGGGTATGGACAGGATCAGGGGATTTGGAGAGTTGTTTGAATGATTAAGATAATGTTCTAGATGAAAGGTAGACATTGAAGTGCACGGCAACCCTGTTGCGATCCAATTCGAGAGAATCGAGGCAAAGATATTGTCGGGGGTTTGAACTGCGCGAAAGCCAAACTGCCAGAGGATAGACTCTCCTTGCAAGGGCAATATCTAGTTGCTGACTTCTGCCTCACTCAATTGAGCCTCCTCAACTATTGTTTTGGTAGTGACGCCGGAATCACAATGGCACGTGCTCGCTAAAGCCCCTTTCTCTCATGACCCTCAGCACAAGTAGGGTTCTTATACATCTATTCATTTCTTATGACAGATCGTAGGAAGTCTGCTCGAGACACAACTAAAGTACACTAAGGCCATAACTCGCCAATCCACAAAAGTGCAAAAGAGCACAAAGCCACGCGTCCAGCAACTGAGGTCAAAATCTGCCAGCCCAAGCAAGCACAAGGAGGACCACAAAGCCACGTCTCCAGCTACATACTGCTCTCAGTTCATTCCTCTTCTTCACACAGTGAAAGCAGAGGATCATCCTCGGAATTGAACGATAAGTCCTTCTTTTTTGGCAACATATGTATTCGGTGACACTCCAAGATCGGACTTCGAACGTTCCTCATGATGTCTCAAACCTCGCTTGCGTAAGTGCCCTTGAAGCAAACCTCGTGGTAATCTCCTGTGTTTCCTCGCCCCGCGTAGTGCTGTCCAATTTTATTCGTATGGTCATACCAAAGGAGATCTCCTATCTTCGCAACTATCTTTGAGAACTTCTCTAGGCCGCCCTCATATGTCTCGCATCTGGGAAATATGCCAAGGGATCGGAGATGGAGGATAAGTCGTTGGTACTTGCACACACCGCACTCGATGGAGCCTCGTTGGCATGGTCGCTGCTCAAGGCCGCCAAATTGGTCGATATGCCGATATACGACCGCGAGGAGGGCTTTGATCGTGTCTTGTCGGACTTCTTCGATGCTTTCTGGGAGTCTGTTAGTGTACTCCTGCGTATACTTTGAGGTTAAGTAAACTTACCAAGAAGACCGGAAGGTAGTGGCTCTTGGAGTTCTCTACTCCCACCCCCATGCCTCCTAACTGTAAGCTCTCCGTCGCTTGGAAATTCAGCCTCCATGACGACTTTTCGGGCAACATGTTCCAACAGCTTGGCATCTCCAAAGGTGTGAGCGATGTATAACCACGGCTCCGGCCAGCCAAATGTAGATCTTGTTGTTGCGTTCGTAAGCCATTTCGAAGTCCATGGCAGAACGAGGTTGCGGCAGAGGTACTGCTCGCACAGCAGAGCCACATTCAACATTGTGTCTGTTGTCAGGGAGGTTGGGACACCTTCGAATCGGAAATGAGCAATGCGAAGGAGAACGAGAAGTGCGTGACCATCATCTTCGCTGCAGTCGATCTTCTGGGGCTCAGGGAGAGGTGTCGAAGTGATCTGCATTCCACCAATACCATCGAAGATTCCTTCAACGTCGGACTGCTGGCTGGGTGGTTGGGAAAGGGACAGCCAAGGTGGGAATATGAACTTCTTCCAGACCTGTAAGAAGTCAGTTGTAACTCGTCGATCTCTGTGTGAGCAAGAAAAATATGGAGTTCCTATTGACAGTCCCAAGATGATGGATTCTGACTTACTGGACTTGCGGCAACCATGCATTGGGAGTTAACCTTGCCGACGATTCGTTGTCCTTTGAAGGTTGCAATAACCTTAATGTCCCCACCTTCGAAGGTGAAGAAAGAGGTGTAGTCGGTCATTGTGTTGCTTGCGTCTAAGGAAGGTGTCATCGAAGTGTTTCGTTGGAGATTGCGTTGTTAATAGTTTGTGACCGAAAGTCACAACAAAAGGTCAAAAAAATTTGTTCACAAACAATGCCATTTTCTAAATCGGCCAATCGTATTTGACATATTTGTCGTTATTCGTATGCGCTAGATGGGTAAAGTCTCCGAAGTTTGGACGGCCGTGTTCTTTGTGAATTTTTATTTAGCATTGCGGTCAACTTGAAGTCTACACCGTCACAAGTTCACAAGTTCACGGCTCCACACCATCCTTCCTCGAAAACATATCTCCTCAGCACCATCCTCCCTGAAAATCTACCATCCACTGCCTCTCGGTCATTCGCAAAGCAATGGCGCATAACACCTTTCCTCCCTTGGAGCTTTCCGATGCCATGAAGAAGCAAGTCTCCATCACTCCTCCCACTCCAGAAGTCGCTCCTCCTCAAACTTTCGACCACCTGTTCACCTTTCCGTCAGGAGATGTCCAGGTCACAGTTGTTTACAAAGGCTGCCAAATTGTTGGGAAGGTAGTTCAACATGTCTTATGTCTTGCGAGTCCTGTTTGGCAGAAGTTCTTGTTTCCACCTTGGGGTCCTAACTCGGAGAACAATGGCGACAAAAATTCCAACAACACCTCCAGGAGCCCAAATACTGGTGCGGGAGCAGGAGAGACTATGAAGGAGCTCGACTTCAGTGAGGATGATGGCGGTGCTCTTCTTCTGCTGCTGCGTATTGCGCACATGCAGTTCCGCAAGGTCCCATCCAAGCTACGAACTGATGAGCTCTACCAACTAGCATTGCTGTGCGAACAGTACGACTGCCATAGCCTTGTTCAGCCATGGGTCCACGGTTGGTTGAATTCGCTGTCGGCCTATGAAGTCAACTCGCCCAGCCTGCTTTACATCAGTTGGGCTTTCGGCAACGAAGTCTTGTTCTCCAGTGTGGCTCAAGAAATGGTCAAACACTGCGAGGTTGGTGACGATGGACAAATTTTGAGGCTCCTTGGCAATGATATTGAAGTGGTGCTACCGGATAGGATCTCTGGTAAACAAGTCCTAAGAATTCGCCTTGTCCTGTACTAACTATTCACAGAGAGTATCCTCACTGTTCGCGCAAAGCTTATCGATGACATCCTCAAAATCCCGTACGACCATCTTCGACAATACCTAGGGCGGTCTTCTCCTCGATGCCAGGTCGGCATAGCGGACTGCGACAGCATTGGGTATGGCAGCTTGGTCTTGAGCCTTGACGGCGCTGGCTTCTGGCCGGAGAAGACTCACGCAAATATCCTTTACGCGCCTAACGAGTTGTATCGGCGAATGGGAAATGTCCGTCTCCACTTACTCCCGAATGCCAGCCATGACAAGTGCAGCCCCCGGGTTTTCGTGCTCCCGATACTTGCTTGCTTGAAGGAAATTCCGGATCCTACCCTCGACTGCCATCGTCGACATATAGAACGTCGTGCCAAGGAACTTGCTTTCGAGAAGGATGAGTAGTTGAGAGGGGTGCAGTGAAGGAAAGGAAGAATATGGTATGGTAATAGGTCAGCACGGAGTCCAGGAAGGTGTTGCGCTTCGAGAAGCCTTTTGGTCAAGCACAATTGTAGAGTAACACAAAAGTAGCAGAGACCTCGCCAAGAAATTAGAACGTACCTTACCAAACTGTTCTGCTAGGCGTGAAGACGGCTGGAACGACAAGCACGCGTGACCACAACCATGAGCTGAATGAATATCCAGATGGGACTAAGCTGTACAACATCTTGATAATGTCCCTTCCAAACCTGGACGTTGGCAGCAAGCTTTCTGCCAAGGTAGCCAGGACCACGAGATCCTCAGGTGTATCACGTGCCATACAATTGCTGGTTAGAGAGCTTTCTTGAAAACCCAAGGGAGTCGACCACTAAACCACTAACCTTATGATCCTCTTTACAAAATCCAGCCGATTCTATCGATACGCACGCCCGATTGTGCCTGTCCTGTGGGTACATTTCGAGGGTGTTAATGCTCCTTCCTCAAAGAGTGCCTCGCTCGCGTAGCTCTTGCTCCCTTCGCCAAAACCACGTCACGTCAAGAACATCTGCTCTTCGCAACTCCATCTCCATCTCGACTCAATACGCCACTTCCATCCAGCAGCCAAGTCGCAATGGCGCACAATACACTACCACCGTCTCTGGAACTTTCAGAAGCTGCGAAGAAACAGATATCCACTGTGGCGAAGCGTAAGCCTGCGCTAGCGCCTGCAACGATTGCGCCCAAGACGTTTGACCACCTGTTCACCTTCAACGATGGCGATGTCCGCATCAAAGTCAAGTACCAGGATGAGGAGGTTGTCGGAAGCGTTGTCAGCCATGCGATGGTGATGGCCAGCCCTGTCTGGAGGAAGTTCATCTTTCCGCCTTGGGTTCCTGATTCCGCCGCTGCCGCGCCTACGAAGCAGAAGGAGATCGACTTCAGTGGAGACAATGGCGAGGCCATCCTGCTCCTGCTTCGAATCGTACATTTCCAGTTCACGAAAGTGCCAACGGAGCTGTCGCTAAGCCGACTGTACGAGATCGCTTTGTTGTGCGAACAATATGATTGCCATAGTCTGGTCAAGCCCTGGCTGAAGGACTGGTTGATATACCAGAAATCCCGGTACGTAGTTTATGCTCGCCCGCTGCACCTGTTCTACGTTTCTTGGGCATTTGGTAGCAGCGAGTTGTTCTCTACGGTGGCTAAGGATACACTTTTATGCTTGGAACGGTATGATCTAGAAGCTAGGCTAGCACCCACATCCGACGTCACAATACCTGAAGGCATTATTGGTAAGTTTGACCTGTCTACCAAGACTGACTGCTATGAGCACCTGAAATCTCAGGCCTGGGCTAATCATACTTAGAAAGCATCACTGCGATCCGCGAAAAAGCAATCAAACAGATCTTAGAGCTTCCTCATAACTTCGCCACCAAATTTATGAAAGAATCGCAACTGGAATATAAATGCAAAGTCTCCACGGAAGATCCCTCCTTACGCCACAGCTGCGACAGCTTGACCTATGGAAGCATGATCACAAGACTCAATGATGATAGATTCTGGCAAACAAGTCCTAACGACGTGGTCGATTCTGTGCAAGAATTGGCATACACCGTCAAATGTCTCCACCGCAATATGAACACTCTCAACGACGATCACGAACAATGCAGAATTCCTAGCTTCACGGCAGAGGTGGATGCTATACTTAAAAATCTTCCCGATCCAGTCCTCGACAGCCATCGCCGACACATGGAGGGACGTGCAGCACAACTGGCTTTCAGCGAAGACTCGGACATTGGAGCGCCGGATGCTAAGCGTCGGAAGATCTCGAAATCTTAGGAGGTACAAGAGCCTCCATGTAGCAGGACATCGGGGCATCAGACAGAGCGAAGGGCATCTTCTCGACGAGGCATAACAAAATACCAACACCTGGGGCGAGGATCGCCAGCGAGAGAGCTCGGTCGGACATGGAAGTCAACCAAATCCCCAATACGGACCTTTCAACAACTCCGATTGATCCTCAATTTCTGGGACATTGAAAACAGCGAATCTAGATAAATGGTCAGGGCTAGGGGGTGACACTGTATCTAGTATTGGGCGTGGGAGAAGATTACAGGGAGAGCATCACGGAGACATTGGCCTCTCGCGGATAGCTTTTCAGATTCTCGCATATCAAAACAAAATCAAGTCACGAAGTACAATGCAGAACAAAGGGAACGGCAGGAATTATCGTGCATGGAGATGGTATAGAATACATTTTCCAACCTTTCCAAACCAGACCCATTGCTCCGCCCATGCATGTATCACACAATGCCACCGGATATCCATCCATGCACCAAATTAATCAGCTTTTATAGCGCTATTCATAGTCAGTATGGATCTCAAATCTGGTGCGAGGTGGAGAAGATCACTTACCCATAAATCCTTCTCACAAATGCATACGCCGTCAAGAACCCAATCGTGCCGCATAACAGCCCATACACCACACACGCCATAAAACTATAACTAAAGAAAAGCAAACTACTCACGAAGCCCTGAATATGCAACTTCGTAAAATAATACCAAATACAATAAACAAATACCCAGATCGCACTTCCTCCTCCCACAAAAAAGGAATGCCACCACCAATTATAGTCTTCGGAGCAGAGCTTGATGTAAATTGTGACAATGGTGACTTCGGCGATTGTGAGGATTAGGATGATGGATACGACGGAAAGGAAACCGAAGACGTAGTAGTAGCCGGATTTGTCTTGCCACATGGATTGGAAGACGAAGAGGAGTTCGATGAAGATTACGGCGAAGGGGATGAGGCCGGCTAGGAGAATGGATTGCGGGGATTGGATGTACCAGGCTTGTGTTGGGACTTGGCGGGGTAGGGTGGTGGTTTTTGTTGGGTGTTCCCAGGCGCCTGTTCGGACGTAGCCGAACCAGGAACCGGCGTATACTAGAGGGAGTTGGATGCAGAGCCAGAGCATGATGATGCCTACCAGTGTTCCAAATGGTAGAGCAGTCGAGGATGCTTGTGCCCAGACGAATAGGTTTAGGATGAAGACCAGTGCAAAGAGAAGTCCGGGGAAGAGAATTGCTGTCATCAGAGTGTTCTTCCTCCAGTTCAAGCCGCCAAATGTCTTGTAGACCCGCCCAGAGAAGTAGCCCGAGAATAAGCCAGCGAAGACGAAAAGTCCCACTCCGACTGAGACAAAGCCGCCACGGAAACTGGGGTTCAGAATACCGAGACTGCTGAGGAAGAGAAGTCCAACAGCCATGAAAACGAGCTGCATTCCAGATCCGACGAGAGGTGCCAGAAGGTAGCCGTATGCAGGAGCACGGAAGACGTCTCCATGAAGCAGCTTCCATCCCGTAACATCTTCCAAAGGCTCCTCATCAGATGAAACGTCCGCATCATTCTCTGTGTCTCCGACCTGATCAAGTAGTCCTGTGCCAACCTTTTCTCCGGTTTTTGGCGTTCTCGCACCGCTGCTTGGTCTCGACTTGCGCTTGCCCTTGAGCTTCCCATCCTCCATGGCTGCGTCTTTGTATGTTTTGATGTCTCCTCGGATTGTCCGGGCAAGGATCATAGCCACAATGGCGCTGAGAAGTCCTGAAATGATCAAGGAGTTTATGATGGCCAGCCAATGGATCCTGGAGCCTTCCTCTTGATTCACGAAGTATAAATCCCAGCGATGTGCCCATTCAATCTTGTCATCCTCTCGCCAGTATACGGAGTATGTATATGGTATATCGAGTGTAGCTCCATCCTCCAAATCCTGCTCGCTCTCGGGTGGGTGGTACGACGAATGTGGGTATTGGACTGAAAAATCGGTCGAGTTCGGCTGAAGGTACAATTCCATCGCAGTGTCGACCTCGTTGATATCTGTAGGGCACCCAGACTCTTCTCGTTTTGTCGGGCCGATGCTCTTGGTGTATACCTCGAACCCAACCACAACCTTTCCACCCCTTTCTCCATCCTTTCCAGGGGCTTTTCGGTATCGGATGACAATAGTCAGATGGTTATTGATGTAGTATCGAGTATGCCCTGACGTCGAGATGTCTTTGTAGCCAATTTTGAATCCTGCAGCATAATACTTTCGCGATTTGTCCACTGTCACGAAGCTCGTCGCTCCAGGGAGGTTGTCCACAATCCACTCCGCCACATAGCCATCTTCGACCATCTCTCGAGCACGCTTCAAATCATGTCTGGTGACTGTTTTCTTGCAGAGAAAGTTGCACTCCTGATCCTGTCCCATGAAAAGCTCGATGTCGGATTGCATGATTCGATCGCCGCGGAGTACCTCCCCCAAATTGAGGGAGATGCTCTGACCGCTGAGGAGTGAAGAACCGGCATGGTGGACTCCAGTTGGAGGGCAAATGAATGGCAGATCATAGTATGCATATTGTAACTGTGTATTGTCGGAATAGACCTTGTTCACGAGCAGTGGTATCGCCTCGTTGTCTTTATAGCTCTTGATCGACCAACCTGTGGAGAAGACGTCAGAACTATGTTTCAACCTCCACTGAAGTGAGGGATGATCGTGGACATACCTGGGATGTAAAATGCTTGAGTATAGGAGAAACTCAACAATAAAAGGAGACTCCTCCACAGCCGTAATCGAAAATCTGCTGCCATCTTGCTCTGTCGTTAAACCATCCAATTCGCTGTCGCAGTCCAAATTCTCTCGAAACAAGAGTGCCTGCACCCTAACAGGTATCCAATATGTTCGCTGCCGAATGTTGAATACGCAGAACTCGAGTGGAGGTCGGACGTCGCGCTCTGGGGATTGATCGTCGCGCTGGCGCGCTGGAGAGATGGGGAAGTTCGATGTGGCTAGTTAACGAGAGTAATGGCTACAGAGTAACCAGTGAGGGAGTAAGGTGAGTAAGCGCTTGAGGAGGGCAAAGTTCGAATGATCTCGTAAACGAATGCCAATGAGATTCTCTCTCGTAAGAAGATGACAATCCTCTCCTCCTCAAAGCTTTTATATCAAGGTTGCGTGGTTCTCCGGGAGGTTTTCAGAGAGGAGTCGATTTACCCACCCAAGGATTGAGCGGATTGGCGTGGCTATTTTGGGAAAAGGCGGGTTGACCCGCTCAAAATATGCTTCACGTGACTGAAAATTTACCCCTTTCCTTTCGCGAGGTGAACCTCCTGAATCTTATAGAGACAATGTTATAACCCTGTCTATGTAAAGAGAGTCCATACTGAAAAGCTTAAGGTTGATTATCTTGCGCAAAATGAGGCGGGAAAGATGACGAACATGTCTTACTTACCTTACAGTAAGTACTACCTTGGCCAGTGCCATACACAATTGATTTCTTGCAATCTCTCAAATTTTCCTCCATTTTAAATCAAAATAATTGCAAGCTAAATTATTGCAATATCCTCACTTTCGTCCGACTTTCGAGAGGAGTTTGCACATCCAAGAGAGAACGGACATTCATTTCTAAACGACCTCAACTGATCAAGGTTGCTTGAATTTTTCAATCCAATCTGCTATCCTGAGATAACCTTCGGGATCTAATAGGGGAAAGCACTCGGTCTTGTTCTCTCGTCTACTAGGGCTCTTTCTCAGCCGAGTCTCAACTTTCTTAGATAGACCTCCTTCCTTCATCTTCACAGCACAACCTTCCTCCCTACCTGTCCCTTCACCTCAATCCACTTCAATCCTTCTTTTATTTCTTTCTGCAACTACACACGCCCTAATCACAACATTTCACTCATGGGTAGTGCTCCCTCTTCACCTGTCTCTTCACGCTCCTCTTCCCCAAACAGAGCTCGATCTCCAGCTCGCACACCAGGATAAGAATCTCACGCAGATCTTCTACAATCTGCTCTTCAACCCTCATCTCACCCAAAATCCTCAAGACCACCACCAAAGCTCACCCTTCCAATTCGAATCGCTTCGCAAAGCCGACTCCCAAGGCCAGCTCCGACCCCGTCCCAGGAGTCAACTTCAACTTTAACCTCGACAACGACAACGACAACCCCAGCCTCACTTTCGTCCATGGCTCGCATGAAGCAAGCAACCCGCGAGAACAACTCAGGCGTAGGAAACCAACTTCGATCTGAACAACGCAGCAACCAATCTCGCGCCGGAAGAGGCCAAACCATCATCGAATCCCCCGAAAGCGACAGGAACAGTTGCCATTGTCGCCTCGGACACAGAGATTTTGACGCCTGTTCCAGAGATCCGCAATCACCTTACTTTCATAGGGGTCTTGGTACGCCAACCCCACCTTCATCATCTCGATCTAGCAATATGAAGGACAAGGCTCCGAAGAAGCAAAAGACGAATGGAGCTGGTGGTGGTAGGAAGAGAAGGATCGAGGCGGTGGAGGAGGAAGAGGTTAAGTATCAGTGTGATTGTGGCCAAGGACATGATACTGAGCTGGAGTGCGAATATGCCGTCGAGTTGAAGAAGCATGTTGAGATCTCGACTTCGTGAGTTTCGAGCTCCCCTGATGTTGAGGATCTTTGAAGCTGATGAGATGCAGGGTCATTATTGGTAGCCAGGCTATGATTACTATTCATGTTGGTACCGAGACGAAGCAGACTTTCCTTGTCCATAAGGAGTTACTTGCTCTTCACTCTGGATACTTCCATGATTGCTTCGCATCCCATATCATCAAGCAAGAAGTCAAGCAAGAAGTCAAGCAAGAAATCAAGAGCGAGCCCAACACTTCCAAACCACATGGCAATCTCTACGACGCCGACAGCGATTCGGAGATGGAAGACGTCCTTCGAGACGGCCATGCGATCTCCCAAACCTCAGTTAGATCCCAAACCACCAACCCAGTCCTCCGTCTTCGTCTTCCACCCACCACAATCATAGCCGAATCCTCCGCGTCTGGCGCTGCCAGAGAACTCTCAGATGCCAAGAAGACACCCACTCCTACCCTTACCACCTCTCTTCTTTCTCCAACCAAGACCTCAGAATCCTACGACCTCCCCACCATCAACCCCTCCCAATTCGCCCAATTCGTATCCTTCCTCTACGCCGGAACCGTCATCGACGCATTCGACCCCCTAATCATGACCATCGAGCACAATTCTGTCGAAGCACTCTGGTACGTCGGCCAAGCACTCCGCTCTCCTTCCTTCCAGAACAACATCCTCGAGGGACTCCGAACCACCGCTTCCGTCAAATCCGGTACCTGGCCATCTCCTGAAGACGTCGAGATCATATATGACCTTCACGTCAAGTCCGAGGCAGGCATAAAGCTAGAGGTTAGTACCGTTAGTGAAGAGAACAAGTTGAAGAAATTCGCAATTCACTGCCTGGGGGCCAATAATCCACTTACCCGGTACGACATGGAGAGCACGGAGGGCAAGGCATGGGACGAGTTCTTGACGCAGAAGCGGACTGATATTGCTATGGAGTTGCTGAGAGTTAGTGGGCGACGGGCGTTTACTAAGCCGTGGGAAGATAAGTTGAGGGGTGAGTATATGGTTGAGGAAGAAGGTGTGGAGGAGCGATGGGAGAGGATGATTTTGGCGAGAAGGGGGAGGGCCGGGGTTAGGGAGGCGGCGAAGGGTGGGGATGTGGGGGCGCAGTTGGAGGAGGGGCATTTGGTGAGTGAGAGTAGGAAGTTGGGGTATGATAGGTGGGGTGATAGTGATTCGGATGAGAGTTAGGGGCGGATTGGGGGACATTATCTGGGGATATTGTTATTGGGGTTTATACTACATCGCGAACGAGAATGGGTTGAGATGGGCAATGAAATCGTTGATTTTAGACTTTCCTAGAAGCAAAATGTTCCTACTTAACTGGAACAATGAATAAAGGCAACATCTGAAATAGGAACGTCACAGTATTGGACTTGAAAAGTCTTGAGATCATCTATTCATTATCCTCTATTCAAGGTATTACCAGATCCCCTATCATCAGTGTTAGCAGCAAAATCCTTCTTTGGTAGAAAGGAAGAGAACTTACTTAGCATTTGCTTCCGTAAACTCGTCCCACTCCCGAGCCTTCATTGTCTCCGCATCTCCTTTCTCATAATTATCCTCATCGGGTTCCGGTGACAAGCCACTTGCCTCTCCACCACCCTCAATAATACCACCCCGTGCTCTCTCCTCCTCCAAGTATTCATCAATTGTCATCGTTGGTAGATTATGTCCAGGCTTGAATACTCCAGCCGCCAACGTTTGCCTGCTATCCAGCAACGTAAATGGCCGTAACGGCTTTCCACCAGAACTCAGTATGGGACCCTTGTTACTTGCTGACAGCATATCTCTGCGATCGAGCCGGTCTGAATACCCATCCTTGTCTTCCAAACCCATCCGTTCTCTATAGTCTCGCTCGAGGGAGTCAGGGCCGCTGGGAGGTGTGGGAGGAGCCATTGCCAACACTTCGAGTTCGCGATTTAGGGATTCGAGGGACTGGAAGGCGTTGTGGGTACAGAGGGAGATGTTGGTAAGTTGTAGCTCTCGGATTGCATCATCGTCGTTCTCGAGGTATGCTGGGTTTTGCGCCAGGAACTGGAGAAGTGTCAAAATGACTACATGCATGCTCTGCAAGGGCAGATCAAACCTGTAACTTCTTCTTCAGCTCCTTCTCTAGCTTGAAGTTTGCTATCTTGGTTGCTCGCCGTGCATTTGGGTCGGTGGTGGAAATGGTGGAGAAGGTGGTTGGGGATTCGGTGTAGTCATTGTAAAGTTTCTTTTCTGCGGTAGTCAGAATGTCGTAATGGTCTAGTAGACTGAGGTATCGTTCGTAGGCATCGCGTGCACTCTGAATGGTGGTTTTGCGGATTTTGTTAGACACTCGGAGAAGCAGTTCTGCGAGGCGGTAGTTAATGACGAGGTACCTTAAATGTGGTCAGTAGAAGTCCCTGTTCTCCTCGGTCTTTGAACAATAGCTCATCGACGTACTGCAAGTCTCCTGATGTGAGATCCTCCAAGGTCTCATTCGGACTGAACAAGGAGAGGCGGTCGGCGAGCTTGAGGCAGTCTTCGTAGGTAGAGATGGCGGCGGCAAGGTTTTGTTGGTAGGTGGCGGTATTGGTGTCCCATGAAGCTTCAATACGTTTCCTCTGGCTCTCTGCCGAGTCGAACAACGACCTGATACTCTGTTCTGCCATGTTGAATTATCGCGGTATATTCTGGACTTGGGGATGTGGGGTATTTGCAAAGGAAGTTGATGGAGTCGGAGATGCGGCCGCAAACACCGAGACGCGACTTCTCGCGATTTTGCCCTCACTCGCCTTCGATTTCTCCTTCTCTTCTTCACCGCCAAAGATCAGTTCACCTCACTTCGACAGACAATGGACTTCCATCTATTGAACACACAATGATGCTTCCTGTGAGATAGACCATCTCTGTGCAATCTGTACACACATTCTTCTGACGCCTTCTACCGTCCCAACTTTGTGCTTTCCCTTCTCCGTCCCATCTTTTGCTTTTATTGTCAGCCTCGCGTTCTCTCCATGCTTGCTCCTTTCCGCAATGCCTTATCCCGGCTACCTGCAGGACCTCAGCCAACTTGAGGATCAGGAGTGTTTGCTACCGATTTCTAATAAAGATCTAGCACTGACCAACGCCCAACTTCTAGAGCTCGAGCTGTCACGTCCTCCAGATCTAGGCTCGAGCTCAGCATCAGCGACTATCCTTCCACAGGCAGCCGTGAAACCTACCGAAGACGTCAAGGCTGATATCGAATCCAAGATACCATTCACCTTATTGGTCACGGGCAACGAGGCTGAGGCAAGCGACAATACCAACAGTCCTCTAATATTAACCCCTTCTACAGTCCCTTCTCCAACGGACACCCTTCTTCCTGACATCACCTTCCCTTCCCCACAGGCAACTTCCACCCAGCCGATCAACGGCTCGATCGATACGAGTGTTAAGAAGGACCAACAGGAGAACGCCCTTTCCGCATCAACCCAAGCCAGACTCCGACCTTCATTGAGAACTAATGTTAGTCTGTTTGCCGACCTCAACTTCTCTTCATACCTCAGCGACGCAGCAAAGACTCAGAATCTACTAGGATCAGAGTCTAGACTCCCCTTCGATTTCGAACTACCTGTGCCCTCTGTCAAGGAAGCAAAAAGCCTCTGGAAAGAGAACACACCGCTATCAGCTACAAGCCAGCCTGAACACCGAGGAGCTAACGCTAGTCTCCTTGTTGACCTCAAGTTTCCTCCGTCCCCCGACAAGGACACGAAGAATCAAACAGGGAGCAATCCTTCAGCACCACCTCAAACTACGCTCCAGTCTCTATTAGAAACAAACGCTCGTGTTCTACTCGACCTTAAGTTCTCTCCGCCCAGACTACCTAGACCACCTACCCTCAACACAGCAAATGCTTTTGCTCTCAACGATATCACAAATACACAGCCAGCACGAAGTCAGATCAACGACTCTGGCCTGTTTGGATTAGTTTTCGAGAACAAAGTCAAGCAGCAAACATTAACGATGGCGATTCTAGCAGACCCTATCCTTCCTGATTCACCGCCTGCTACGACATTGGCAACTCGCACAACAGAAGATGTCATTGCGGAGTTGAAGGAAGCAAGATCAAATGCTACCGATGTTAAAGCTAAGCTTCGACTCGACCCTTACATTAGCAAGCACCCAGGTATCTCCGACTTCCCTGATCTCACCTTGGACGCCCCAATCAAGAATAATACCGATGAGAACGATGAGAACGATGAGATCAGGGATGACGACGAAGACAGTGAAGATGATATCCAACCTACGGTCAAGCCTCGAAAGATCGCTGAGCGAAAGCGTCGGTTGAATGCCATCGCCGATAGCTACATCCAGAAGCGGAACTTGAAGTCGCTCAAGGAGGGAAACAAGATCCGCCCTGAAGAGGAGTCTCAACAGTCAGCACGATGGTTAGTTAACCAGTCAGAAAATCGGGTCATCATCTCGAGTCCACGTGAATATCAAGTGGAGCTTTTCGAAAAGGCTAAGGAGAAAAATATCATTGCGGTCTTGGATACAGGTCTGTAATCTAGTAGCGCTCTTAGAACCCCACTGACCATCATAGGAACTGGTAAGACTTTGATTGCGGTACTCTTACTTCGACACGTGTTCGCGCAAGAATTGGAAGACAGAGCTCTTGGCAGACCAAAGCGCGTCTCATTCTTCTTGGTATGTTCCGAGGCATTCAAGGTGGTAATCTGCTAACTAATGTAGGTGGACTCAGTTCAGTTGGTCTTTCAACAACATGCTGTCCTCAAAGCCAACCTCGATCAGCCTATGGACATGTTTTGCGGAGAGATGGGTTGTGACATGTGGAGTAAGAAGCACTGGGAGGACATCTACTCAAAGAACATGGTCATTGTCTGCACTGCAGAAGTTTTACGACAATGCCTTCACCGTTCTTTCATCTCCATGGACCGAATCAATCTTCTTATTTTCGACGAGGCCCACCATGCAAAGAAAGATCATCCGTATGCTCGTATCATCAAAGATTTCTATGTAGGCAGCGAAAATGGCGCTATCCTCCCTAAGATATTCGGTATGACCGCCTCTCCTGTTGATGCAATCATGGATGTCGCCCAGGCTGCCGCAGAGTTGGAAGCCATCCTACACGCACAAATTGCCACCACCGCGGATCCATCATTCATGCAATATCGCAGCAACGATCTGCTGGAGAAAGCAGTTCCATACCAAGTTTTAGGACCAAAGTTTGAGACTGCGCTGTTCTCACAAATGCGCGAGAGATTCAAGGCAAATCTTGTTCTCGCCAAACCCCTCGTGTTTGCCCTTCAGGCCACTCGGGAGCTTGGTACGTGGTGTGCTGATCAAGTCTGGCCATTTTGTCTGACGGAAGAGGAAACGCAAAAGCTTCAAGCCAAGACCGAACGTCGATATCATGCAAAGAAGATTCAGGAACCTCTCGAGATCTTAGAAGCTCGCAAGGCACAACTCCGTGAGGCAAAGGATATTGTGGCGAAGCACACCTTTGATCCTCCAGACCTGAGTACATTACCAGGGATTGCAGATGGACCAGCATTTTTGCCGGCATCAGTTCCTTTGCCAGAGTACCGTGCTTTGCCAGGTTCAACGAATCTCTCTTCGAAGGTCGTAAACCTAATCCACCTCTTGCAGCAACGTTTTCACCGACAAACCGATGACAAGTGCATTGTATTCGTCAATCAAAGATACACTGCTCGTTTGCTGGCTAAGCTCTTTACGCAACCGGGTGTTGGAACTCCGCACCTCTTCGTGGGCACGCTGGCAAGTACCCTTTTCCGCTCGTGTCGGTGAGACAGCACTAACTTACCCAGGTCGGCACTCGGACTGGAGAAGCAGGAGACCTCAATGCCTCGTTTCGCGACCAGGTGGTCACAATGATGAAGTTTCGCAATGGCATTATCAATTGTCTTTTCGCAACCTCAGTTGCTGAAGAAGGCCTGGACATTCCGGGCTGCAACCTCATCATTCGATTCGATCTCTACACTACCCTCATTCAGTATATCCAATCCCGCGGCCGTGCACGTCATGCCAATTCGAGATACATGCATATGTTCGAGCAGGGTAATCAGGAACATATGAGAATTATGAGAAACGTCCGCAGAGACGAGGGTATTCTCAAAACGTTCTGCAGTGCTCTCCCCGAGAACCGCAAGCTGACGGGCAATGATTTTAACATGGACTATTTCCTTGCCAAAGAGAAGAGCCACCGAGTTTACAAGACACCAGCCGGCGCCAAGTTGACTTACAAGATGAGCTTGATGGTGCTGGCAAACTTTGTTGATTCTCTGCCTCATGGTATGGATGTCAGTCTTCAACCCGAGTACGTCATGACGAATCAGGGCCAAAACTTCGTCTGCGAAGTAATCCTTCCCGAAGAGTCTCCAATCCATGGAGCCATTGGTCGACCGGCGTCGACCAAGCAAGTTGCAAAGTGCTCAGCAGCTTTCGAGACGTGCCTAGAGCTTATAAAGGGCAAGTACCTGGATGAGTCGCTTTGTCCTACGTTTACAAAGCAACTTCCAGCCATGCGCAACGCCGTACTCGCCATCGATTCGAAGAAGCGAGAGGCCTACGACATGAAGACGAAGCCTGAAATCTGGTCTGTGAGCGGCTATCCTGAGCAATTGTTCATAACGGTCTTGCAGTTGGAAAATCCAGAGGCCCTCGATCGTCCCTCACAGCCATTGGCTCTACTGACAAGATCTCGTCTTCCCGAGTTGCCTTTATTCAACCTTCATTTTGGCCAGAATCGACACTCCTCTATCAAATGCTCCTCACTTACCACGCCAATCCAGATGACTCCGTCCATCGTTGGACAGATCAATACTTTTACGATCTGCTTCTTCGACGACGTGTTTAGTAAGCTGTATGAGTCGGACCCCTCGAAGATGCCATATTTCCTAGTTCCCATCAACCAACACGTTCCTGTCGATCAGAGTGATCCATCAGCCTTGATTGCGTGGGATGTGTTAAAGACGGTTGAAGATCATCAAGTAAAATGGGGCGACAACCCCTGGGAAAACAAATCATGGGAGACTGAACCCGACGAGTTCTTCAAAGACAAATACATCGTTGACCCATGGGATGGCTCGCGCAAGATGTGGAGCTTGGGTGTAAATCAGGAATACAAGCCTCTCGACCCTGTTCCTCCAAATTCGGCCCCTCGAAAAGGTACCAGGAAGAATAATGATAATATCATGGAGTACAGCTGTTCCCTTTGGGCAAAGGCCAGAGCAAAGAGAAGCTTCGACCCGAATCAGCGCGTCATTGAGGCCCAATTCATATCTCTTCGTCGAAATTTGCTAGATGAGTTCGATACCCCGGAGGAAGAAACTCCCAAGAAGTGCTTTGTCATTCTGGAGCCTTTGAAAATTTCTGCGGTAAGTCGAGGTTCTTCTCATCTGCTAAACACCACTGACTATCCCAGCTTCCAACCACAGTTGTTGCCATGGCCTACATCTTTCCAGCTATCATCCATCGTCTGGAGTCATATCTCATTGCGCTTGAAGCCTGCGACCTCCTGCATCTCAAAATCAGACCGGATTTTGCTCTTGAGGCAGTCACCAAAGACTCCGACAATACTGACGAGCATGGAAACGAGCAGGTCAACTTTCAAAGAGGCATGGGAAACAACTACGAACGTCTTGAATTCCTTGGTGACTGTTTCTTGAAGATGGCTACCTCCATCTCTCTGTTCGGCATTCATCCAGAGAACAACGAGTACGCCTATCATGTCGATCGCATGCTGCTGATTTGCAATGCAAACCTGAAGAACAATGCCGTCAAGTTGAAGTTGTACGAGTACATCCGTTCGGAGGGCTTCAATCGACGCGCATGGTACCCTGAGGGTCTGAAGCTCCTGAAAGGAAAGACAGCGACTGCACCTGATTCCCATAAGCTTGGAGATAAGAGTATTGCAGATGTCTGTGAGGCTTTGATCGGTGCTGCACTTCTGACATGTCACGAGACCAAGAACATGGATAATGCAGTCCGGGCAGTAACTGAGCTCGTCTCCAGCGAAAATCACCAGGCCACCTGCTTTGCCGATTACTACAAGCTTTACAAGAAGCCCAAGTATCAGGTCGCAGCTGCCACAGAGATGCAACGCAATCTAGCATCCCAGCTGGAGCAAGAACATCGTTACCATTTCAAGTATCCTCGCCTGGCTCGTTCTGCCTTTACTCATCCTGCATACCCTTTCTCCTATGAGCATGTCCCCAGCTATCAGCGTCTGGAGTTCCTTGGCGACTCTCTTCTTGACATGGCCTGCGTCAGCTTCCTGTTCCACCGATATCCAACCAAGGATCCTCAATGGCTAACTGAGCACAAGATGGCTATGGTGTCTAATCAATTCCTCGGCGCTCTCTGTGTTGCTCTTGGCTTTCACGCCCACCTTCTTCTCTTCAATGCAAGCTTCCTGAAGCAGATCGCAGACTATGTGACTGAAGTCACCGAAGCTCGAAAGCAAGCTGAGGAAGATGCAGTGCGTGCCGGTAAACTTGTCACTGATTGTGCGCCCGATTACTGGATCGGTGTTCGCCAGCCGCCAAAGTGTCTTCCTGACATTGTTGAGGCATATATCGGAGCCATATTCGTCGACTCGGAGTACAACTATGAAGAAGTCGAGCGTTTCTTCAATACCCACATCAAGTGGTACTTTGAGGACATGTCCATCTACGACAGCTACGCCAATAAACACCCAACCACTTTCTTGACGAAGTTTCTTCAAACCAATATGGGATGTACAGAGTGGACCATTATCGTGAAGGAGATCAAGACTATCGATGGAAGTAAGCCTTCTGTCGTCGCGATGGTGATCATCCATGGGCAGGTGGTGGCGGATGCTGAGGCAGAAAGCAGTCGCTATGCAAAGGTCGCTGCTGCCAGCAAGGCAAAGCGCGCTCTGGAAGGCCTACCCTTGATGGAGTTTCGACAACAGTTCTGTTGCGATTGCCGTCCTGACGACCTTGGTAGCGATGATGGACCTGAGCTGCATGGTACTGCTGTCTAAGCACCTTGCTTTGGTATACCAGGTATCGGTGGTCATAATGACGAGATATGATTACGGAAAGTGATGATGCATAGCATTCTGGCGCTGATTTGTTGGTAGAGATTCTGATACACTTGCATGGTTTTGCCGGTAGATAGATGCTGCTAGGTAGATCGTGTTCGCATTCGCGATAGACATGCATGGCAGATGCAGAGATCCTTGTTTCCCACGTTTCGAAGTCCAGAGCAGGGACATAAATTCCCAATCGGCTCGTAAAGCCATCAAGTACCGGCCGGTAAGCTATGGAAATCCAACGCAAACTTTAAGTTGAGGAAAGTACATGTGGTTGCGAGCACATGCCGGCAGATTTGGCTCGTTGTTCGTTGCCCTTTGGTTGTTGCATTTGCTGAAGAACTTTGCTTTCGGTGTTATTTGAAGACATCGAGCGCACTTGAGGTATGCTCCGGTGAGGTGCAGACCTCCCTGTCCATCTGATGTCTGAAGGTATTTGGAACTTTTCAAGTGACAAGTCAGAGGAGAGTCAAGAGGAGGGGGGTAGACAACGCATGATCATGACTTGGCCAATCCGCATGCAAGAATCCCCTCTTCGTTGTGAGAGACTTCCAACTTCCAGATGCCAGTTCGGCATCCACTGCCGCTCTTCCAACCCAGCCATGGAATCATTATCTCCCCGCCAAAATTGCCTTGACCTCGAACTAGAGTTTAAGAAAGGCTGTGGCGAAAGCAAAAGAGACCCATCCATAGCCCAGGTTCTTCACATCCCACTCAAACTCCACGGCAATGACAGTTGGCTGCCAACTTCGCGCCCAATTCTCGCGCCAGGAGGAGCGGGCCACACAGATTTCGGAGCAATGGCCAAACACAGCATTCTTCAACCACCACTTGGACGCATTGCGCTAAGTTTTGTCGTATTCAAGCCTCCTGGAAGCCTTCGACACTTGTCGCCACATGAATCGATAATCATTTTCGATATCCAGCCGCCCTCCATTTCGAAGTTCGACCTTAATGGACCCATCTCTTCGTGTCCTAGTCTCGTAGCAGGCGCCTGGTGCACTCTCGAAATATACCACCACACAAGCAAACGCCCATTTTCCATAACGGGAGAAACAGACGCTCGGGATTGGGGGCAAAAAATAGATGTGCCTTAGTCATGAGATGACACGAGGCGGTGAAACACTTTGTCAGCTTTCAGACGAAATTCTAATCCTGAACTTCCAACATCCACCTCATCGAGAAGTCAAAAAAACGGTCCAGGAGCAAAAAGGTTTGATCCCAAGATCTTGCTTCGGATATTCCATGGCATCCGAAGGAGAATTACTCCGGTGGTTACGAGGCGACGGCACTTGCTTTCGCCACAGGCAAGCTCATTGGTAGGGTCGTATGAGCCCCTTTTTACTCTCTCGGCTATTTGTTCGAGCATGGATGAAAGTTCCAGAACGCGAATTGTTTCCACTTTTCTGGCTTCCATGACTTCTATCTGACATTTCTCTTTGCTCATCTTTTGCAAAAGTTTGTGACCATGCATGAATGTGGAAGCTAGGTAGTTGAAACGGGAGTGCAGCTACCTTGTTTGCTGGCGGCCGCTCTTGTCATATGATATCACTTCTCACTCATGATGATGCCGCATTGAGCGGGAGTGCGAGGCTCTTGATAGGATGGTCGGAGATTTTGGGGCTGACGACGAGGCTGCGTGGTACTCTACGGACCTTATTCCGTCTTTATTCCCCATGATTTTCGTGTCTTGAAACGTCTTCGAATCACGGCCCTCGGTCCGATTGTGGAAATCCGGGAAGTTGGGAAGGCCTCTTCGGGGCCAAAAGTGTTGGTTGAACGATCGGATTGGACTCTTGAGACCGAGGTTCACAAGGCGAGAGCCGGGAAATTTGCAAATCGTATCTTGGCCATTAGCAGTTGGTGGGGTATGGTTCTTTTGTGCAAGGTTTCGATGATGTTGGAACTTGGAGGGAAGTTTTGCCTCCAAGTCATCTCAGGGGTAATTTTGTGAGTAATCATGTCTCCTTCCACTCGATTTGCTACTTCGTACTATATCCCCCTTTCTGCCCTAGTGCCCGCAATGTCGGCAGCTTGAATCTGACATTTCTTGATTACGTGCTGGGTAACAGCTATGAAACTTATGGTGCTGACATGTCTCACGTGACGCCATTATATACGTATGTATACTTTGGGAAGGATGTCGTACTCGGTCTGTCGCGTCCAGTCGATTACTGTACAGTACGACGGGTAGTACCCGTCTGGGGTCTCGTTACTCGTATCTCTGCTCCTTCCGAGTCCTCACAGAGCCAATTCAATCAGCCTCACGCAACCCATCGGACTGCAGCCTCCTCTTCACCATACGCCCCCTCCAGACGTCTCCTGCACCCCTCCCGTCCAAACCCATCAACCAACATTTGATCCAAGCGTGGCGATCCAGTGTGCGAGCTCGGCGAGGTTTGCTATCAGTGGATGGATTACTTCGCATGCAAGAGGGCTTTGTATACGAGAAGGCAGGGTTGATTGGATCTCTGACCGAGACCCTGTATCGTAAGCGCTTACGCTGATCCGGGGATCGACGCATTTGGAACAGCCCACAGCCTGCGTTGAAGCCTGCCTTCACATACATTTCCCTTAAAAAGACTTTTGTGCGACGGAGAGACGAGCTGAGGTGATATGATATGTGTGGTGTATCACGATCAGTGACCGGCGTAGCGTAGGGGGCATATGCATCCCTGGGGACCCACCACTAGCATTCCCAGCACCGATCCGATACCCGCAATCTGATTCGTGTAGATGGCGAGAAAACGGGGGTTTCTGCGATATTTATGGGTCTACTGTTCAGCGTTGCTTCTGCCTCGATGCTCGCTCTGCCCTACCCAGTAACCCAATCGCCCACTCCTGGTCAAACGCACTATACCCAGTCGGTCTATTACATGCGTCCGCCAGTGTGAATACCGAAAAGTAAGATTCCGTGCCGGCTGCAAGAGAAATTTATAAGGCTGTGGCTCTCCCGCTCGCTACCCTTGAGATCTGATCTCGGGGTTCGAATGCGATTGTGAACGTCGAGCGAAGGAGAGATATCGTCTGCTAGGGTCGAGAATAGCATCACATATTCGACCAGATGGCAGAAAGATTGGACGCGACATCACCAAAACCAGATTCGGATGTGAAGGTCAAGAAGACGAGGGCGAGCAAACCGAAGGTGAAGACGGGATGCCAGACATGCAAGTTCGTAAAATGCGTTTCCTTGAAGATTTGAAGTGTTGCGTCGAGTCGAATTGTATTTTGGAGATCAGCCTGTGCGATGACGCGAGTCCCGAATTTGAGATATACGAACCCTAGCTAAATATCATCAATCCAGGATACGTCGCGTGAAGTGCGATGAGACTAAGCCTAGCTGTTTGCGCTGTGTGAGGTTTGGTCACCAGTGCGACGGCTACTCGAATAAATCTCCGTCGAAGCCGGCTTCGTCGAAAAGTTCGAGGGTGCTGGTCCCAAAGTCACCTGGGAGTCCTGCATCACCTGGTCCATCCACCAAAGACTCTTCAGATTTCAGACCTCCGACTATTCAAGCTCAGACAAAGCTATACCCTTCACCGACACGGTTATTATTCCAGAATCCTCATGAGTATCAAGCGTTTCAGACGTTCTGTAACCGCACTTCTCACCAACTATCGTCATCTTTTTCAACGGAGTTATGGACTCGTCTCATGCTCCAAGCATGTGAGACTTCCCCCTCGATCCGACATGCTGTTATTGCCATCGGAGCATTAAATCTCTCTCATCCCTCACCTCGGCCAGAGAACTCAGTTGGAACCTTACGGCATCAATTCGCCTTCCGACAATACAGCAAAGCCCTTTGTCTCCTCCGTCGAGACGTAGCAGGAGGCTTCTGTGACCTACGGACGACGCTAATTGCTTGTCTACTATTCTACTGCTTTGAATCCTATCACGGATATCACGAGCTAGCAATCAATCAAGTCTATTCCGGACTCAAGCTGATACGAGAATGGGCATCTTCATTCTACAAACCGGATGAGAGCGGACACATCCACATCCGAGTCGGCAGCGAAGATCCTCGGGTGGTGGAAGACGACATTTTGAGAGCATTTGGAAGTCTAGAGATCCAAGTGATGACATACGCCGATGGACGAACAAGGGAAGCTCACGAGCATTACCGCCATTGCGGTCAGGCATCAATCGACGAGATGCCTCCCGTCTTTCCAAGTCTGAGGGAAGCAAAGACGCTGTTGGAAATTGTGATTAGGAGGAGTATGCACTGGCTTCGCTCCACCATGCATTTACAGAATTTTTCGACGCCGAGTTCTCCGGGAGGGAGTCCGACGAGCGATACGGAGGATAACGGACCTTGTTCTTTGTTCTTTGATGTGGATCCGACTTTTGAAGAGAGATTGGAGACGTTGAAAGAGTATGAGAGATGGGATGATGCGTTTCGACCTTTGCTCAATCACTCCAGAAGCAGGAATGCACCGCATGAGGAGTTTTTACTTGCAAGTACGTTACGGTTGCACTGGTTAGCGGGATATATGTCCATTGCGTCTAATAATAGTCATTCGAGTCTTGTTAACGATGGAAGATTTACCACGGAATTGGAGGAATTAGTTGATATCGCGAGGATATTGTTGGATCAGCCGCAGAAATCGGAAGATGGGGAGGGAGGGACGGGATTCGTGTTCGATATGCAGATCATCGTGCCGCTGATGACGGTCGGATGGATCTATCGGCATCGAGCGCTAAGACGGGAAGCTATCCAACTTCTGCTTCGAAGTCCCCGGAAAGAAGGCGTATGGGATGGGATCGTGGTGGGGAAAATCATGGCGTGGTTGGCGGGGATCGAAGAAGAAGGTTTGAGGCCAGGAGATGAAGATCAGGATTACGTTCCTGAGTGGGCTGCGGCGAGGTGTATCAAGATGTCATTTGAGACGGCGAAGAGGGAGGCGAGTGTGTCTTGTTTGCAGCCAGTAAGGGGCTCGCTTATAGGGGAGGAGGTTAGGAGGGAAGTTGTTATTCCGTGGTGAGCAGAACGCGAGACTTCGGAGTTTGAGGTTCGGTCCAAATCGGCGGAGAAATCAGCAATATACCATACTATCGTTAGCGGCAACAAAAACATTTCAAAGTTTTGAATCTGATGGTTCGGGTTTGATCATCCGGGTGGAAGCTTTAAGGAATGGCGCAAAACGGATACCGGAAGCATCAGCCCTAATGGTACAGTAAGTGGGATCTGAAGATTATGTCACATTGCCAAGAGCAACGGATGCAGCTTATGCAGACATATGTACAGTATGAAACAAATTGTGCAAGCACTCGGATCCTGGGGCCCGAAAGAGCAATATTTCCGAAGGTTTTCGGATGTCAGATTATTAATTTCCCGGTCAGGCAGTTTTTGAAGGTTTGACACTGTACGAGATTTAGACTTTGATAACCTCGGTCGGTACATCATCGCGGTACGTAACCTTAATCGTACTTGTGCAACTTCGGGTTCAGTAATCGGACTCTGATCCAATCAAGAGAAAGAAGTCGTGATCCCCTAGTGCGTTTCGAACGAAATCTGGTAACGCCTTGCTGGGCTCCAAGGTTTTGACTTGAGACATCCTGTCAAATGGCTGACACGGATATCAAGGTACGAGCAGCATACGGTACGGTCCTACCGTACCCCGCAGTATTACTGAAAACGACAAAGATCAGCGAGAGCTCAGTGAGCTCCAAGATAAAGTTTCCTTGTCACCACGAGGCTCGTACAGGACGATGGAGGATTCCTGTGGCACAGAGGGCACAGTACCTCAGGGATGATCTTTTGGAATTTTTTTTGGGTAAGTTTCTGCGAGCCTTCGGTCTAGCATGGTGTTTTGCCCTAATGCAGTATCCCGTGAAGGTCAGGGCGGCCGACAGAGTGAAGGACCTTTCCACGCCGTATCCTGGAATCGATTAGAATGGTATAAGGCCACAAGGCAGCAACATTTTGACAGCCAAACCTGCCCATGCCGCTTTATCTCGCCTAAGTAGTTGACAGAAAAGGTCGCGATATCGATGCAAAGTGCAATTACAGCGCAACTAGTTCACAGCTTTTTATAATTTTAAAAAGTGCATTTGAATCGCATTAATTATGCATAAATTATAAGGTTATTATTTTATTAATTTTATCGCGTGGGTAGTTGTTGCAAAAAACTCATTTTTGGTGTAGCGACTGGGAGAATTGCGCTTGTTAAAATGGCATGAATGCTTGAAAACTTTATGTTGTAGGGGCGTATTCTAGCACCAGTTATATTGCGTGGGAGCCGAACTTGAACTTACTGTACATGAAGTACCTTCCTGGTTTGTACCATACTTTATCAAAGGGCGAAGAGGGGTTGGGTACTTCGTGCATGCATGTGCAGATGCACAATCTATTTTACTTCTATGGTAATCTAATCTCTCTATTGTGCCGGTATCCTGTAATAATTAAGCAGAGAAATCATGCATGTAGTATGTGGTCGTATCGCCATTATTATCCATCGCCATTTCGTCAATCCAACTGTGCTGCAAGGTCCTCTCCGAGAAAGGTTCTTCATGAAGTTGCCGAATGGACGTCGAATCCAAGATGGTTCTAAATGAGGCTCGATCCAACATCCAGAATTAGAAGTCGACAGCGAGTTCCTTCCGCTCACAGTCCCCTCTCTTTCAAAATACCCCTCAACGTCTTCTGAAAACTGAAAACATTCTCCGGACCCAACATCGTATAATGCGCCCCCTCAACCTCATGAAACCTCACCTCCTCACTCACAAACCCATCCCACTTCTGCAAATGATTCTCCATCCAATCTTTCTTGTCTTTCGCTACTGCAGCTAACGGAATCGCATAAAAGACGTCCATTTTTGAGACCAGGCCGGAGGGGTCGTAATCATGTGCTATCACGTGTAAGCCGTGGGAGATGTCTGTCCATTTTCTGAGCTTCTCGGCGTCTAAGGCCATTTCTGATAAACGGTCGGGGGGAGCGATGGAGAGGATATGGGTGAGGACTTGATTTGGTGTGAGCAGATGCATAGCTGGTGAGATGGCGTGGGCGTGTTCTTCGGAGAAGAGGTCGAGGAAATAGGAGAGGTGGAGGAGCACTGAAATCCAGTCAAGTTGCCGCATCCGGAATTTGATGTGTGGTGGTAGGTTCAGGACTCCGAGGAACTTGACTTCGTCTCCTTGGGATTCGAGAATTTTGGCGATTTCAACGGCGAGCATGGAGCCGTATGAATAGCCGGCAATAGCGTAGGGGCCGCTAGGTTGCACACGCTTGATGTGTGAGTGATAGGTAGAGACTATTTCGGGGATGGAGGTGAATGGTTCTTCATTTGTGTCGAAACCGCGGGCGCGGAGGGCGTAGATGGGACGGTCGACGATGTATTTTGCGAGGTTGAGGAAGACGAGGACTTCGCCTACGCCGGGGTGGACGAGGAAGAGGGGTGTCTTTGATCCTCCGGATTGGAGAGTGACGATGGGGTTGTATTCTTTGGGCTTGGAGAGTTGGAGAAGTGCGAGGGAGAGGGCGGAGATGGTGGGGTTGGTCATCATTGTTATGATAGGAATTTCTGTGGGGAGTGAAAGGGCGGTCTCAATGCGAGTCTTAAGACGAATGATTTCGATACTGCTAACGCCCATCTCAAACAGGGAGGTGTTGATGCCTATGTCTTCTTCTGGGATATCAAACTCCTCAGAGAAGACTTTCATGATGGTGGCTTCGGTGTCATTGGTAGGTGCTTGACGCTGAGATGCTCGATGTTGCTGAATGAGAGCGTCGTTGGTGGCTTTGTAGTCTGCAAATATGCCGTTCTCGAAGGCAATTCTGATCTTTGCTCGAGAGAGCTTACCGAGGGAAGATTTGGGTAGGTGAGCAGCTGTCAGCGGAATGATGTCGTATGGACGAACTCCGCATTGCATTGTGCAGATAGTTGAGATGGAATCAGTTGCCTTGACTCGAGCGAGAACGTCATCGTCATCGTAGCTGGGGAGGTAGACAACACAGAGGACCTCCGTCTGAGAGCCTTTGGGTCTGTATGGGAAGACGGCTGTGTATGACGGCGTGACTCCATCAATTCGTGCTTCCTCGAGAGCAGTCTCGACCTCGTGAGGGAAGTATTTCACACCATTAATGATGATGTTCTCTTTCGCTCTTCCTGTCATCTGAAGTCGGCCAGTGGAATCAATCAATGCTCGATCTCCAGTGATGAACCATCCGTCTTTTGTAAAGGATTCAGCAGTTGCCTTGGGGTTGTTGAAATACTCCTTGAAAACGATTGGTCCTGAGATCTCTAGATTTCCAATCTCATTCTTTGCAACGATCTCTCCCGAATCGCCCGTGATGCGCATGCTCATACCAGGCACGCACGTTCCAAGAGAACCAAATTCGCTGTGATTCGAGATGTCATAGGATGGGCAGTTCCTATTGTAGATTGATCCAGCACAAGTTTCTGTCATTCCAAACCCAGGTCTGATGACTTCGCCATAGCACCCATACCTGTGCAGTAATAGAGTCAACGCTTGACATGTTTCAACAACAATTTGCTCGCCACCAGAAATCAATACACGAAGACAGGACAGATCTGGAATATCTCCAGCAAATGGATCTGGCTTTTCCAAAGCAGTCCTCAAGCTCGCCAAGAAGAAATTCGGAGCAAAGGTATGCGTGATCCGATGGCGGCTAATGAGAGTAAGAAACCTCAGTGGGTCAACCAATAAATCTGAAGCTTGAACATGAACTTGCTCAGCAGCAAGATTCATGGAATGGAGATGAGTTTCCGCCAAATTCGCCACGTGATCTAGACCAATCCAGTTCAAGAATTTGTCGGCAGGAGTCGTAGTGTGATGAACGGACTTTCCAGAGATAGAGGTGAGCATCTGTCCATGCCGTAGTGCAACTGCTTTTGCATGGCCAGTACTTCCAGAGGTGAGCATGAGAGCCGCAATGTCATCCCCCTTTTTCAGCAACCCGCGACCAAGCGTTGGGAGATCTCCCTCATGCTTGCTGGCTTGTATGCTTTCGATGGTATGAATATTGAGGCCTTCAATGTCGAGAAATTCAGGCACAAGATGCTCGGAAGTGAGGATGATGGGTTCTTTCAAGACTACCTGGAGATGCATGAGATGCTTCTTGCGCGCCTCGGTGTCGTGGGTGAAAGGAGTCGAAATAGCAGGAATATAACCAGCAGTGACGGTAGCCCAGAACCATTCAATGCCATCTCGGTGGTTGTCGAAGTGAAGAAGTACGACCGAGTCGTCCTTTATGCCATTGACTTGGCTCAAAAGACGCGCTTTGGTATTCGCAGCGATGAGCAGGTCAGCATAGCTGAGTCTGAGGCCGACTTGCGCGATTGATCCAGGAGAGTATATCGAGATTCCATTGCCTGTAGTGCTCGCTGCAGCTCTCTGGAGAAGCTGGTATAGGTTTGTTGGCTTTGACTTTTTCGAGGGTCGAAACGAGACGCGTAAGAGGAAGTCGTGAAGGACTTTGTAGAGGGAGCGCGGTCCAAGACCAGAAGCTAGCTTCAAGAATGACTTGAATGAAATGCGCCTTAGGAGGTCATAGAGAACGTTTGGCTGGACATCAGAAGGCATCTTCGAGATGAGATGCCCGATGGGCTGACATGGAGGACGAATCTAAAAGCTCTGACCTGGATGCGGAGGATCTTGCCGTGAATGCAGAGTGCAAAAGTGAGGCTCGATGTCGGTTCCAAGAATATTTCTGCCTCTGCTAGACGAGCTTCATGTCAGATGAAAGCAAATCGTATTCCAGCTGATAGTTTCAAAGGTCGTTCAGCCGTACGGAGGTAGCTTCAGACGAACCGCAAAAGAAGCAAGCAAGTACCGGTAGCAGGATTGAACGGCGTCGTCCCCAGAAGATCTTCTGCTGTCAAGATGCAGCTAGGAGACATTGGCTTCGATGTGGTCGTAGCGTTGTGCTTAAAAGGAGAGAACAAGACAACAAGGAGGCCCTCGTTGTCGACTGACACTCCACCGACATTGACAGAGCCGGACTGCATCTGCCCCCACTGCCCTACTTTATCATCTTGGATATAATGGGAGCGGATGCGACTGCAGTCGGGCACGTAAACTATACCGACGATTATGCTCCGCTCCCGAAATCCAGATCTCGGTCATACCGTGGTCCCGAACAGCCTATCCTATCCCATAGCAAGCCATGGCGGCACTTATCGAGTTGTAGTCTTGACACCTGCTTGATCTGGATTCAAGCTGCTTGGCGAGGACGTTGTCTTCCAATTAATGATTGGGAGCCGTCCGAGGGGATATAGTTGGTGGCTACTAGTAGCTGTTAGTACAGGTCGGGACCTAGAACTAAGGGAAAATTGGCCGTGGAGATTGGAAGAAGATGTTGCTGTTTGGTGGTGTTGGAGCACTAAAAGATTCTGCTCAGGGGTCATCCCTCACTGAGACATTACCCGCGATGCCCTAAGCGAAATGGTGCCACAGCCGTGTTCCCGGGACGCCTATTCTTTCCAGAATAGAACATCTCTTCTCTTCATCTCCGGGACATCATTTTGACAACAACATCCAACTTCATCCTTCATTGCATGTTGAAATGCGTCCACAACGACAATTGAAGCTCTCGCTATGTCCCAAGAGTGCCACCCGCCATACGCGCTCTCCACCTTCAATGGGTTATCCCGACAAAACCGTAGACTCGGCGATAACGTCCCGTCCATGCAAGTATCACCCAAGTGGTTCTATTGCTCCGTTGTTGCGTCAAAAGCTAACGCAGTGTAATATAGAACGTAAAAGCTACGAAACGGAACTTACGGTGTACTTACAAAGACCTGCGGACCCCGCTCCATCCGCCGAGGTGTCGAAGACATTGTTGGTCAATTGCTGGAGAAATCCTCGCGGTCGACTGCAATATCGGATCCCAGTCTGCTGAATCGTGCTGATGCACCTGCAACGCCTCATTGGACATACGAAGTCCTTCAACAAGCACGTTCTCATTGCTGCAGGATCTCGTGGAACACGAACCAGTGTCATAACTCTCCGAGTACCATTCTCCTCCCATATCGACCAATCCGAAGCGGTGTGGAGGACCGTTGAGAGCGAGCCGTGGCTCTGGGAATCTGCGAGACTCTGAGACTGCGTGGACGTTGCACCCAGACAAATGCGGGTTCTACCCCGACACGTCCCGTCCCGGGGGCGCTGATCTTGTTTGCGACTCAATACGGGCGATATCAATTTCGATATACTGTTGAGCACATACCATTTCACCAATTTATCCGGGAGCAAGCTTTCTTGGTGTTGCTTGGAGTACGCGGCCCGACGCAATTGCCAAGAAGATTGCGCGATAAACATCCCTAGCAAGTTGTCAGAGCACTTGACAAGACTAGCTGCTGCAAAAATGAGGACA
Organism: Phialocephala subalpina; assembly: GCA_900073065.1. Taxonomy (NCBI): domain Eukaryota; kingdom Fungi; phylum Ascomycota; class Leotiomycetes; order Helotiales; family Mollisiaceae; genus Phialocephala; species Phialocephala subalpina. Next base: position 620,782 of record FJOG01000027.1, on the reverse strand, counting down.
TACTTCCCGTCTCCTCATGGGAGGGTCGTGCATCTCTCATCCGGGGCGGTGCCGAATGGTGGCGGTTGGCTGCGGTTTCCTGCTTTCACTCTCGGACCATCCAATTCTGGACAGACGTCCTTGAGGAAGGCTTCAGCCGTGCCGGAATCGAAAATAGTGCGGCCGCACTATGAATGGAGGGTCCTATCGTGCTTCGTGGCTTCCTACTAGAGTCAATTTGCCATCATGCCACTGGATACCGAAGAGACGGATACCCCACCCTCGAACATCATATCGGGATTGCCATCCTAAATGTCACTGGCATTCGGCATGATTCAAGGATTTGTACGTGTATTACCCTCTTGCAGAAACTTTCTCCGAGCTGTTGGAATTCTGGGAGAATGAATGATGACTTCGGTCCCGCTGACGCATTTGGACCCGCTGGTTCCACCCAACCTTCCACCAGTATGGATTCGAACTTTGCTCAATCGAAACCGGTAAGTGGTCAACGCCGTATCTGCCTGCATTGTTGCCTGTTTTTCCACGCCGTGAGTCTTCAAACTTTGTTTCTGCTTGAGGAAGGATCTGCGCTGTCAGACAGACAGGCGGGACTGGTGTAGTAGACTAGTAGCCACTCGCTCGGGATACTGCTCGTGGCTTTGAATAATGTGATATGTTTTCGCTGATCTTCAGATATTCCTGCTTCTACGATTACCCCTTCTACTAAAGTCGGTAGCTTCTTATCCTTCCAGCAAGCGGTTTTGATATTTCCTAGATTCTTGAATCATTCTTCCCCTTCAGTATTCTATGAGGAAACCTCATGCGCTTTACTCTTCTGGTAGTATTCTATCCTTCATCTTGCGTGTACCATGTGGATATCGGGCTACTTCTTATGACCTGGTTCTTGGCACCAGGCGGTGTTTTTCATATGTTGCAAAGATATGGATTTGCGGCGAGGTCGCCTCATTGTGAGGTATAACGCCAAGACCATAGATGGGGCTCAAGTCTCCTTCACCGCCTCTCGTGCTTGAGTTTGATGCATGCGGCTTGTTCTCGGCCACCGAGAATGTGCCCCGGTATGGAACCTTCTTTCCTGCGAGAACAGCATAGGGATATTTCCTTGGTAATCCCATCATGAAGAGGTTCCATTGCCATCCGAATCAGAAGTACTTTGTTTTGGCCTAAGCATGTTATACGGTAGAAGATCGGCAACCCTCTTTGTCATACTTTCTCTTAGCTGTTGAAAAGAAAATGAAATGAAAACCTGTAATGCATTAACTCCGTCCGTTGCTCCTTCCAGTGTCGTGCCAAACTTTTTTCTCCTCCCTTCCCCTTGTCCGTTATACGAAATACGAAAGCGAAACTTGGAATCTCAGAACTCTGTCCTGCGCCTTCTT
>FJOG01000027.1:566765-618545 GCA_900073065.1 Phialocephala subalpina | reverse complement strand
TTCTCACTCAGAACATCTTCATCCTCCCCCAGCTCTCTTCTATCCAACGGACCCTTCCTACCCCCCTCCAACTCCCATAAGTGTCCACCTTCCTTCACAAACGCAACGAAATGCTGCCCCAGCTTATCTCCTCCGTCCGCATCAGGTGCAGCCGTGTCTCCTATTTCTGCTACGCTTTGATGCGCGTCCTCTAATTCTTGGGAGTCGTAGAGCAGGCGAGCGCGGTCTTTCATTCCTAGCGGAATCGCCTCTTCGCGGAGTTTTGAGAGAAAGGTGTTTGGTTGGATGTATTGACGAGCGGGGCCGTTGAGAAGGCAGTGGATTAGACCGATGGAACCGCAGGCGTGGCCGATTGTTTGGGTGAACCAGATTACTGGCTCCTTTTCTCCTTTCCCTTCATATTCTCCTTTGTCTTTATCTTCTTCGACTCTATTCGCGTGCCAGGAAGGTGTGAAAGGGATAATTACTAGGAGGGCGAGGACGGGACGCGGGATCATGGAGAGGAGCGTGGGGTCGGTGAGGGAATACACGTCGTGAAATTCGAGGGAGGGGGAGAGGCCGAGGCGGTGGGCTAGGGGGGTCATGACTTCGGGGTTGTTCTCTGCACGAAGATCTGGTTAGCTAGCTGTGGGAATTGGAGAACGGGGGCAAGGCTGAGGGAGAAGGTGGGGTACCAAGGACGGTGAAGTGCTTCTTCCCGTTGATCACTTCGACTGGGATCGGCATCTTGAATGTTCGTTTGCTGTGAAGTACGATAGAGGTGGATATTGTTGGTGCTGTTGTAAGATGTCCTGAAAATGGAAGAGCTGGGGAGGTGGAGGGCCTTTGTGAGCGAGGCTGAGGTGCGGGGCAGGAAGGCAGCAGAGACGCGACGCGGTGGAAAAGTGGGGCATCAACTCCTCAATGTCTCAAAAGTTCTGAGACTTTTTCTTGGATATATTTGAGATGGTAAGTTCAAGTGAATATCGAATTTTGCAAGAGAAGATGAGTTGAGCTGTGTTGTTTAAGATTGGTTGGTTTAACGCTTTCGCTGTGTATTGGCTTTCAAGTACAGATTTGTTGCTTTTCCGGGCTCGTGACTGTACTTCATCTTTTCGGATCTCTTTTGATGTTACTTTTGAATTTCTTCCTCGAACATTGTAGTCTGTATATGTTCCAACCTCTCGTAGCCTTTCAGACTAATCAGCGAACCTTTTCCCCCAGAGAATAATCGCATGTAGCCTCCGGTCCTTGCCCCACGGGACCACCCTCTGGAACTTTATCTAGTAGAATTAGATGAATTTATCTAGTTCTTCTGGATATAGGATCGGGTCTCGCTAGATATTTATCTAGGCATTCACACACAAAATGATCTGGATATCTCCATATAAAAAGTGCCAGCGATATTTATTTAGTTGAACAGGATATTTATCCTTCAGTCTACAATACCCCAATACTCTCCAACTCTTACTTACACTTTCTTCTGCCAAATCCCTGCTGCACTTCCAAATATGCCATTATTTTCACATTTCACTTCCTGCCGCAAGAGAGGCCCAGTAACGCTAGGAGATTGAAACAATGTCAGGCACTGGCGATGGCGCCGGAGATCGAATATGAGGATTTGAATTTCGAGATTAACCGGGGTTGATTCCCTCGTGTCTTCCTCTAACTCTCGATATCGTTGCAGTCGCGTTCGCGTTCGAAGCTTGCGTCCTTGGAATCAGGTGGAAATATTCTGCGATTTTCTGAACCAACAGCTGCTGATCTCACCGCGAGACATTTTGGGCTACCTTCGCTGCATTATGTCATCGAAGGATGCGTGGCGTCGTAGGGCCCGAAGTTCCTCCACTTGTACCATACCATACTCGTCACTCAAACTACCCTCTCAGTTGTGTCCATGAAGGCTTCAACCCCGAACTCGACGAGCTCCACCAAACGGTCTGATCTCAGGCTTAACATAGGATTCCGGTAATGGTAGTTTCCCAAAATTCTCTCGTTGGCACGCTAGCTTCTCCATCCTCCTCTTCTCCAACTTTTCAGGGCCGTAGATTTCATCTTCAGATGGTTCTCCTTTCGGTTCCCTCTCGGGCGATATTGACCTAAAGTCCTGCTTTGCTTCAAGGGCTGCTCCCTTCGCTTCTTCCTTGATGCGGTTCTCCTCGGTCTTTTTCTTCACCAACTCTATGGCGGCTTTGTGTGTTGGACAAGGCTCGCCGATCAACTCACCTCTGTTGACGAGCCCTAGGTAATGGGAGTCAGCTTTATGGAACAGGCAAGAGAGTATTGGGTTATTTCCTTGCACGTACATCCATTGATAGCATCAATATCTGTATTTCTGCCCTGAGCAACATCTAGGACCCATGAGTGTACAATATCCGGGTTGAATTCGATATGTTTGTCGACCTTCTTTGCTAGATTATGGAATTGAAGGGGGTACCTCTTCTATTCATGGCGCATTACGTTCCAGAGCTCTTGCAGCATCTTCGCAGCAATTGTTTTCGTTGTTTAGTCTCCTAGCACGTCCTTCATCTTACAGTCTTTTAGAACTGAAAGCGGGCCAAGAATAGCGGTGGCGGCCATCCGATATGTACGATGACTTATAGACTTTGCCTGGTTGACCTCTTTTGCTCGAAATGCTGGTACTTGCAGAAGTGTGTTGACGAGATACTGTGCCCAATTCCGACGCTCATCCATTCGTGGAACATTTCTAAGAACAATGGGATGCAAAATAACCTTATAATATTTACGTCGTAATTTCAATAGTGAAGCCTTAGGCATTGTTGGAATAGATATCACGTGTTTTAGGCTATATGCCTAGCGTGAGCATGCTCTCCATAAGAGAGCATGCCTCGAGCTCTTAGACTCGAGAAGACAATAAGAATGAACCAGCACTGCTTTTACAATACGCCTTACCCCTCCATCATAGACGCGTACGCCTAAGTGATACGTATCTCCGATTGTAACGACAGGCATAAAGGCCAATAGTAGCTGGAAATACTAAGGGTGCTTGGTACGCCACATCCAGCTTAGTAATGACTTCAATACCTACTAGGAGGCTGACGATGCCTTTTGCTTGGAACCCGATCACGTGCGTGTTTAAAGGCTATGCTCCGTCATCGCGACGGCACAGCAATCGTGCTCCGCTGCATCCCGTCATCAACCTCGTTCTCCTCCTTTCTGCTACTATCAGACGTCGATGTGTGCATAGAGTTTGAGATACTTAAAGTCAATGTAGCTATCATTTTTCTCGGCACAGCAGGTTTCTCGCTACCTAGGGAGGGACGTTATAATTCTCTCGATCTCGAGTCTTGCTCACTGTCTAAAAAGCAAATCGTAAGTCATGATTCCTAGTTTTGGAGATTGGACAGAGAGCAGAGGGTATTCTTGACAAATAAAATTGAATCGACCAGAAAATACTAAAACGTAATCATGATAACTATATATTTACACAACCTCCTACACCCTCCTTTGATGACGAATCTGAAGACAAAAAAATATGATAGTTACCAATTCACTTTGTAGCCAATTTTGCCGAACCATCTTGAATATTGTTAGTGTGAATTTTGTAATAACCGCATAATGGCCTCGTTCCCTCTTAGGATGGCTAACGACAGCGGTGTACAGCCATCATCGTCTCTCGCGTCAACGTCGACCTTGCCCGTATCGAGCAGCAGCTGTACCACGGCCTGATTCCCGTCCAAGGCTGCTAACATTAACGGCGTAAGACCACGATTATCTTTTGAATCGGCTTGGGCTCCCTTCGCCAGCAGCAGCTCAATGACGTCCCGATGCCCCCCGACGGCGGCCCATAACAGTGGCGTCCGACCATCCTTGTCTTTTGAACTGACCTGAGCTCCTTCCGCCAGTAGCAGCCCAACGACGGCTAGATGTCTGTCTACAGTGGCTAGATGATTGCTCCAAATGACCTCACCAACGCGGCACCTTGCAATTCCCAAATCTACGCATTTAAAGAGGGAATTGCTCTTTCCGGCCGCCCACGAGAGCGGTGTCCGGTTAAACTTATCCACCAATTCGACATCAGCGCGCTTGTTGAGAAGGAGCCGCACTGCGGCAACGTGTCCAGCCGCGGCGGCCAACGACAACGGCGTTCGGCCGTCGCTGTCTCCCGCGTCAACATTGGCATTGTTGAGCAGCAGTTGTACAACAGCCGTGTGCCCGTTCTTGGCAGCATACGACAGTGGCGTTCGACCGTCAATGTCTCTCGCGTCAACATTGGCTTTGTTGAGTAGCAGCTCCACCACGTCCTCATGTCCTTGAACGGCGGCCCACAAGAGCGGCGTCCGGCTACCGGGCAAAGTCGTGATCATAAAACCCCTACTCCTCGTCGAGTAAACCCTGTCTTCGACGAAACATGGTCGGCTCTGGACTTCGTTATCTCTCGCATCAATGTCTGCTTTGCCCGTCTTGAGCAGCAGCCGCACGACGGCTTCGTGCCCCATCTCGGCGGCCAACAAGAGCGGCGTCCGGCCATCGTCATCTCTCGCGTTGATATTAAGCTCGTCCGTCCTCTGGATAATCACTGATAACAGCCCTATCAATTGATACTGCGACGCCACATGCATTATGCTTCCACCTTTCGGCGGACAATCTTTTGAGTATGGCTCTAGTATAGAGTAAATCTGCGCACAGAGTCGAAGAAGAGCTTCTGATAGCCTGGCGAAATAGATTAGATCAACTTGAGAGGTCCTCCTCTCCTCGATTTGTTTCACATGCGATACCCACGACGTCGTCGCGTAGTGCAATAAGGGAAACTCCGATATCAAATCGTCACGGCCGCGGATTGTTAGCTGGCCGATCTCATCCATTGCCAGGTAGCTTATGCAGGTCCTCGATAACTGATAGTGTACGGCTCCGACTAGATCGGCTGTCGTTGAGCTGTCGTCCAGAGCTGATAGGCCCTTTTCGATGAAGAACTCCTTGACGGACTGGTGAATGAACTGGACAACCACCTTGTCAGATGTCTCCTCGTCAGATGATTGTGCAATTTCGACAAGGCCACAACTGAGTATCTCAATTCGCATCTTCATCTCGTCGTTATCGGATATATAACCTGGCGTGTTCCGATATTCCTCTAATGACCGGTCTGGGCAATTGGTGTCGACAACCATGGCCCACCGTAATTCTTCCAGTGACAGAGGCCGTGTAGCAAAGCAGATCCACTGGATTAGTTTCAGGGAAGCCGACCTCTCCTCCATACATTGGACGAGCCCGAGATATAGTTCGTTGAGGTCTGGTGGGATGGCATTGATTTCCACTTCGATCGCCTTCCATCCCACACGTCTAAGCTCAAGGTTGTGAACCCGACTTATCACGAGACGCACCCACATGAAAAGGCCTGAAGCGTGACCCGTGATTATTTCCCGTATTGTGTCCGGAATCCTGGGGCAGGAAGTTCGGCTTCTACATAGGTCGAAATATCCTTTTTATTTTCAGCCTCAACGCATATTTCGAATCCGTAATCCAGATCTAGAGGCGGGAAATGGCGACGTGTGAAGCAAATGTGAAGCTGTGAATTAGTAGTTGGAAGCTTTTGGACCAAGGACTTAAACTCCTTGACTAGGTTGATCGCACTCTCTTCACCACACTCGTCCAACGCGTCGACAAATAACCAGACCGAGCGATTCTCCAAGACCTTTGGAAGTGAGGACATAAAGAAGTCTTGTAGCCTGTTAAGGGACCACGACCATTTTTTATCCGGTTTGCCCATGTTATTGTAGCGTTCTTGGAAGTAAGCAACCACGTCCGGGACGGCGTCGGGGACCTGACGGAGGAGTTGATAGAGGAGCGACCGGAATAAGCCGAGCGGCGTCCTTTGGAGTTCAACGCTGCTACCGTGGAAGAAGAACGAGAGTACAAGGGCTCTGTCTCCGATGTTGGATGCTACATTGGCATCGCCGAGAGCGTATTTTAGCAATGTTGACTTTCCCGAACCGGGCTTCCCCTTGATCCAGAGTAAGCTTCGATCGCGAGCTACCCAGTCTTTATAAGTTTTGTGTCGAAGTAGCCACTTACACGTCCCTTCGGCAGCGGACTTGATATTATTGAATCGATCTTCCATTTCAGGAAAGGATAGCGATCTTAAGCATTCTTGTGACGGCTGCGAAGGTTTGGGTAGGCTCTGGTCAATCATCCTCCGCAATTGAGCAAAATTGACTTCGTTACTCTTATGCATAATGATCTGAAGCTGATAGAAAGTCAGTCGGATCCTAAGCAAACTTGAATAATTATACACTTTTCAAATAATAATAGACTTACCCAATCTCTAACCTTGGCATCTTGGTCATCGATCACCTGCTTCCTTTGGGAAATAGAGCGGTCATCAAGCGTACGAAACGCGTGTCCAAGGCGCTCTAAAATAATTAGAACTGCCAAAATCTGATACCTATAACTCCGAGGACAAACCTGCTTCGCACTGCTGTAGATAGTCGTCCAAGGCCATCACGTAGAGCAAAATGGCCCTGTACACCTTCGTCACGCGACGGTCAAACTCTCCTACGGCATGCTGCCCTCTGAAATATTTTTCATATTCCATGTATCTTGCCATGAAACCCGTGACGACCTCTGAACTGGAGAGGACGAATTCGCGAGCTTTTCCGGCGTTGGCAGCGACCTGCAGACCGAAAGACACAACCGACCAACCCAAGGCTGCGTAACCCGATTTATCAAAGCTCACTGCAGTGTCGCCGAGAGACTTAAATACCAAGGCTCCTTGGGTGATATTTTTGAGGACCTAGAACAGGAATTGAGTATGCACTTCACTATAATTCCGGGGGGAGAGTTGAGCTTACGGCCCTCCAGGTTCCCTTCTTGTCTTCGTCTTCGAGCCTCTTCGCCCTAGAAATAATAAGACTGACGTCGGCGGCGGACGGGCCCTCCCCTTGACCGTCGGGGGGTGAGTCTGCCGTCTGGCCTTCCCGTTTGGATTTGACTAGACCGTTGAGCTTTTCCCGGTCTCTGTGATCAAGGCTCTCTGCCGCTTTCTTCCACAGGCTTCCCGTACCTAATTGTAATAGGGCTTGTTCATCTTGCTCCTGAAGCGGCTGAGGGGGGTGCTCATTACAAATTCCTAACGTCGAACTGGTCTTGGGATCTGGTGGCGCTTGGCAAGGCCGAGAAGAACGGCATTGGTCTGCTTCAGACTGTCCATGGAGAGTGGATGTACTGTCTCGATTGCGGGTGAAATTGTCGACAACCGTGACGTCGGGACGGTCGCGTAAAACCGTAGGTCCATCCGCAGAGGAGGCTGGCGGAGAGTTCTCAGAAGACGGCTCAAAGCGTTCCGTCTCGGGGCGCGGTCGTGGGTTGGGTCGGTAAGTGTCGCCGCTCGCTCGTTCTGGTTGGTCGCTTTCAGACGACTTCGAGGGAGTCTCCTGCTGTTCCTTCCTAAAAATCGTCCACAATATCCCCTTGTGTTTTCTCTTGTCCTTCCCCATTGTCCGAAGTGCGTTGATCAGTCGAAGAGGCGTCGATGAAAGTGCAGATAACCGCGGTTCTGCCTGACGAATGTGGGCTGACAATGGTCTGGCGCGACCTGGCCTTACCGTGAAAACACCACTCGTAAGGCAGGTATTTCCAGCGAAACGAGAAATTGCATGGAAATAACGACGCTATCAAAGTCGTTTCGCCTCTAATGGGAGTGGAAAGGCAATTTTTAGGAGAAAATGTGCGGTCGCTGATCAGAAAAGGCTAGGTAGAGGTTAGTTGAATGCCACAAGCCATCGACCCCCCACATGAACTCGTGCGAGGCTACTTCTTGTTGGATCTCGGATTCAACCTGTTAATAAGCAACTTGAATTTATACGCGGGTCATACACCTGCACAATACAGTATGGGACAAAATCAGGTGTATTGCGTGCTATGATTAGGAGTAAACTACAGGTGCCCAGTCTGCCAATATATGCTCTATGGGTGATACGTGGCCGATCACGAGTGGGATGGTGTACAACTCAGTCAAGCCGTTGGGCTTTATGGCCTATGCCTGAGGCACCTAGCCCAAACTGCAACACTTCTTCCGTTGCAAACGGGAATACATTATAAAACGCGAGAACGAAAATTTTGAAAGTCATAAAATAAAATAACTTCGAAATAATTTGGCCTATAATCAATAATACCTTTACGGATTAATACGTTTCTTTTAATGTTATATTAATACTATAGAAATAATATTATAATTATAAAAAGAAAAAATATAATATTATAAAAATAAATTATATAATATAATGTGTTTAATTATAATAGTAATAATATAATAATATAATATCGCCTTAAGAAATATAATAATCGAATTTAAATATTAATATCTTTTTAATTATATATATATATAATTATAAATAAATTTCGAATTAATATATTATTTTTAATTATATTTATAAGATTTTATAATAATAAATCCTCGAATAAAATAATATAATTTTTCTTACTAATTAATAATTTAAATAAATAATATATTATATTCGATATAATAATATATAAAATAAATAAATAAATATTATTATTATTTTTATAATAAAAAATAATAATTTAAAATAAATAAAACTTTATATTTTATATAATCATATTATATAGGAATTTAATATAAAAATAAAAGAATTAAAATTTTTAAAAAAATTAAAAATATAAGAATATAAAATAAATAATAATAATAATTACCAATGAATTATATATATAAAAAGAATATAAATAAAATACTTTTTAATACGAATATGTATATAATAGTTAATAAAATTATTAGAATCAAATATAATATAAAATAATAATAAAAGTCTTTATATTACGTTATTATAAAAACGCAATAAATTAATTTGATTAATAATTTAATAATTAATTTAATATTTTAGGATAATATAATATTGAAAATCTAATATATATTTTAATAAAAACTATTAGAAATAATATAATATTTTAGGAATATTAATATTATATAGGAATTAGAATATATAAATATAAATCGCGTTAATATCAAATGAAAACTTTGAATTTTTATTCAAATTATATTTAGGTTAATTAAATTAAACCTAATATATTCGCTTTATATTTCTAATATAAATATAAAAAGAATATTAATTTAATAAGTAATTTCAAATAATATTTCTTTTTTTACTTTTAATATAATTAATTAATATTATTATTTTCTTTATATATTATTTATTCTCGCTTTATTTTCTATTCAAATTATTTAATTATAATTTATTTATTATTCGGTTTTTATTATACGAAAATTATTAATTTTATATAAGTATTCAAAAGTATTAAATTAGTTTCCAAAAGATCCAAATAAAACCCTGTCACGGCTTATACTCGCATGAGTAGAACCACGTGATCAGCTGCCTAGCGTAGGCGGTGTAGCACGGCAGAATAGTCTGATATTATCGAGACCTATTCTCGAGCTCTCCTCTTCTCCTCTTTAGCTTAGTTTGGTCAATAGAACCCACCTTACAGCAATCTCTATTGTGCCAAGGACCGGAGTCGTGACAAACCCCATATTAAATATATATTATATTAATCGAATTACTAAGTATAAATAATAAAAAAACGTATATATATACAATTGGTACTTATTAATATTATACTAAATATATGAGATCATGAACTATCTGTGATATCATATAATATTACATGATATATACACTTCAGAATTAACTTCCCCCCCAAATACATTATTTAATCTCAAGGCAGATTCTTCTCGCAAAATGCGTAGCCCCAGCTCTTTCCAAGGAGAATCTACCCCCGCGCCTCTCCCTAGATCTTTGCTCTTCCCCTTCTTCCGTCAGGCCCTACATGCGCATCGGAAGTTTTTCTTTCAATAGACTACTTGTTTCTTTATATAGTTATCTTATCACCTGCTCGTATCGCATCGTCCTTCTTAGCGATTATCCCTTTTAACAAATAAAGTCATTCAGATGATGACTAACTGACTTATTCTACAGCCTGCTTAAGAGACTACGTTCGGGACTAGCCAGGCCTGCCGCCGTAGGGGCTTGTCCCCTACTTAATTGTCCGAAAATTCTAACTCTAAGGCAAAATCCACCCTTCTATTCGCAGGGTTTAGAAACAAGTGGATAGTTAGGGGGGGGGGGAGCGAATGAGGTTGGTTTACAATTTGTCTGGATAAGTCCTAGCATGAGATACACCCGCAATGTTTCCACTAACAATGACTCTCTGCGCCTACTAATTTCTCGTTAAGAAGACCCCTTCTCCTTCCTTTCCAAAATCTCACAAGACTCCAAGTTGTTCCGGAGTAATATGAAAACCGTTTTCTAGTTCATCTTCTAGGGGAACCACAACGCGCTCATAAACCAGTTTCCGAAAACCCTCATCATCGAGACTCAAGCTGTCCTCACCGTCAACGTAATTGATCTTCAGACAGGCTTGTATTGCGTTCCTATATCCTTCATACAAATCGTCCCCCATCTTTTCCAGCTGCTTTTCTGCTGTGATCCAATTAGTGTTGATGCCTTCCATCCCGTCCTCCGTATCATCGAACTCCCACAAGGACTCGATCGGTTTCGATAGGTAGAGCTCTAGTAGCAAGATTCCAAGGGCCAGAAGAGCTGGGTTTGGGTGGCTATACATGCTATCCGACGCTTCCTCTAAACGCGACGTCGAAGCCTCGAACTGCGTGGCAAGATATGGTCTCATTAAATCAGGGCCATTAACGGTGGTGAAGAAGTTCACATGCTCCTTGTTCCAACTGTTCGATACCCATGGACTTTCGCAGTAATGGAGGATAGCATGGGCAAGAACGACCGCTAGAGCTCTACTTTCTTTTAACTTCAGCCTTGAATGGGAGTCTCCAAGCAAGGTGTTGAGTGGAATTCCAATTTCCGGCCTGAGGATGACGTGACTCGCGGTTGATCTGGCTTGCCAGAGCTTCTCTCCATCGAAGACAAGCTCAAGGCTGCTATTGTTCCTATGTGCCTCTTTGATTAGGGTGCAGACTGACTCGGTGTCAATAATGCGGCGTGGATCTTTGGGAGCTGATATTGAGTCAATAGAGTCTTTTTCGTCCATGAATCTGACAATGGGTTTGCCCTTTGTCTCTTCCCTATTATTACGCGGCCTGGTTAGTGGTTGCATACTGTAATGATGACTGTTCGGACTGCTTACTTATCAGGAAGGATTCGAATTCTACTTTCCAACCAAATTTCCTTCGTCTGATCTGCACTCATCATAGATACCAGCAGGTCGAGATTGATTGCAGAATCTGCGTTCTCTTGGCTCATCAAACATTTCAAAAGGCCCAGCTTCGCTTCATGAGGCAACAGGCAAGGGCAGGACCAGCAGCGAGCTATCCTTTTATGTGCATCCTGGGATAGTCTACGAGACTTGTTCGTCGGTGGTTGTGTCTTCCGTACTCGAGCGCTCTTCTTTGCCTCATCAGCAATACTGAAGGAATGACCGTGGACAAATCGTTCCAGTTTCTTGTTATATTTAGAAATTTTCTTGATGTTCTTATTACGACGGTCCTCTTTGGTAGTGAACTGGAATCGAGTGCGGAGGTCCTGTACGGTTGCACCATTTTTCATCTCATCACGGAATCCTTCAAGCTTCCTGAAAAGGCATGGTGAACAGGTCTGTTATCATTTAACGCCCTTAGCGTCAGTACTGATATGGTTTGGGAAACAGTTACTTACCCTCTCGGAGCTGATAAAGTGCAGAGACCTTTCGCTCACCACATCATCCAAGGATTTCAGTAGGCGGCCGAGAATGTCTGTGAAGGCGAGCTCTGCATCACCGCCCAGCCTTGTTCTTAATGCCACACTTACATCTTTCTGTTTCCATTGCTCTTGATCAATGTTCAGTAGCTGGTCTCTTTGATTTTCAGTAAGCGTCGTGAGGTCGGAAATCAGGCATCTCAAAGTGTGTCCAAGCAAAGCTACCTCGTCGTGAAGGTCCGCAAGAAAATCTTCAAGTTGTTCATCTCTGGCCTTTGAGGACAAAATCGTTTTTGCTTTATGATATGCTCTTTGATGGTGCTCAGTGGCTGTAGTCACTAATGGGACGATTGCAAAGGCTAACTCAAGACCAAACAGCATCATCGAGACTCGTGAGAGAATAAGTTTGGGAAAAGGAGTGAGATGGACTCAGCTCGCGGTAATGAGGATGGAGGCATTCATTTCAGGCAACAGTGTGGGTGCACAAGCTTCGCCCGACTAGAGAGACAAGGCTCCAAGGAGCCCGCTGAACAGCCTCACCGATACTGGACACTTTGCCGTTTTATTCCAGATAGGATTAGCGGCCAGGCCGAACAGATTGTGACCTTCCTAATCAGGTAGTATCAGCCATGTCCATGTAAGCCTGGCCTACGTTGCATGGAGGGTCGGAAAAGAAAAGTAGAAAATTAGCGGTTGTACGACCCCAAAATAATGCTACTCGGTAACACCCCACTATCCTACCACACCCATGAATGCTCATTCGACGGCAGCCTCCGTGATGGTGTGCAGCCCGAGGCTGCAGCATTCTCCCGCCCCCGTTCAGTCAGGCTTCGCTCATTTTCTAGCATGGGAGCCTTCCACCTTCAAGTTCTTTCTTCTTCACCATTCCTCGTTGGTTACATCTTTCTATCGACTGCAAGAGATGGAATCCGTCGAGATTTATAGTCGGGCAGATGAATGTCTCTCTGATTTTGATGCCTTGGTGATGGTGCAACCCACAGCCAATAATCACCGCAACGGGGATGATCTTAATAGCGAAGAGCAAAAAGCACGCTTCTTGATCTGGTCAGCGAATATTGGAATCTTTGCAGATGGACATGCATCTCTGGACTACAGGCTGAGAGATAACTGGGAAGCCAGAAATCTCATGCTTGATCTTTTGGGAAGTCTGAAGAACTACCTCCGACGAGGTCTGCGTCGTTCTAGTCCCACCAACGTACGATGAGTCTCACTGATGATCTTACAGCAATGGACACCGTCAGACCGGCTGATGAAGATGAAGGTTTACTGACTTCCCTTACCATTACTGAAGATAGCTTAAGTAGCATTGGTTCTCGCCAAATACCATCAGCCTCTTCAATCTTATCCTCGTCATATCATGGCTCAGAGACAGACGCCTCGCTTTCGATTTCAGTTGATCAAGACCGAACTCCTTTCGAGCAACGGCTTCATGGGATCGAACAGACAATTGACCGCTTGTATCGACTATCTGTGGCTATTCGACGGCCATCGATCGTAAGTCAAAATATAAAAGCGGCAAATTTTGTGATTAGAGATGAAGACGGGAATGATGTTGGTGAACAATTCGCTGACTTTGCGCTTACCTGGATCACGCATCAATTCCCTGAGGCACCTCCAGTACTTCGCGACCGACTTGCGAAATCGGTCACCCTACGCAGGAAACGTTTCCTATACCGCCAAAGCCACCAAAAGAAACTAGGCATGAAATCGTTTCTTACACCGCCGCCCCGACCAGAGAAGTCGCTTTTACCGGGACCAGATGCGGATTCTACGGTTATAGCGAGGACTGTGGTCGAGAATACAGTCCCAGGTACTCATAATAAACAAAACAACCTTCTCAAACCAAGGTTGCCATCACAAACCTCTGCTTCGAAAGTCTCGGGGAAATTCAGGACTGAAGATATCTTCGAACCGACACCATCTAGGACGCCCACGGTGTTCTCTGGTGCCTTTACCCAACAAGGCTCTATCTCGATCCCTGATCCGCCCAAACCGGCCGCCGGTAGTAAAGAGTTCGAATGTCCTTATTGCTGTATGATTCTTCCAATGAAAGAAGCCGTGCGGTCCCACTGGACGTAAGCCCCCTCCCTTTTCATGGATTTGAAGCTGTCCTAATTGAATACTGTGCCAGACGTCACGTCCTAAATGACCTTGAGCCGTATGTGTGTGTTTTCGAAGATTGCAATGATTCGCATAGATTATTTCGTGACCGAGTTGCATGGCTTTCACATATGCAAGAGACTCACACAAAACAATGGACATGCACAGCGGCCGGCCATAAGCTCTGCGTCTTTGAAAATGAGCAAGGTTTCGAAGATCACATGCGGGTTTACCATGCGGCAGGCTTCAAGGAGAGCCAATTGCCTTGGTATAAGAAGCGCAGCCAAGGTCCAGCGGCAAGCACGTTTTCCGCCTGTCCTCTTTGCGGCTACGAACCAGCTGAAGAGAAAATCAATGCTCTCACCAACGCCGAAGGGTCAAACAACAAGCAAAAATACCAACGAAGTAAAATAATTTCCGAAGATATTGTTAAGCATCTGGCTGGACACTTGCAGGCAATATCGATGAAAGCCTTGCCGTGGCAAGAAAACGTAGAGGAGGAACCAAGCGAGAAAGGGGCGTCTAAGCACGCAGACGAGGGACACGAAAGCGACGATGGCAGATTGTCTTTTTTGTCTGTTGATACTGATGCATCACTCCATTTTGACGATAGTCCTCAACTCATTCAGGGAACCGGATGGCAATATGACGACCCCGGAGCCACTGAAAGCGGTGTCGCTTTGAGGGTATACGCGACTTACGAGACTTACAAGGAGGAATGGGGTTTTATTCGACAATCCGAGTATTATGGCCACGACAGAGATCCGATCCTACAGAAACTACTCAGAAGATTGTACCTCGACTCTTCTTCGGCCGCGGAACAGCGTACTGACCCAGTCTTACCTGTTTACATGATGCCTCCGACTCCACTCAACAAGAACTTTTTCGGCCGCGAATACGCCTTGAATGCAATCAAAACAGAACTGGTCCCAGAGGTTAATGCTAAGCCGGCTGATGGTAAAGCGGTGACGTATCCACTCACGTTTGCAATTTGCGCTCCAGGTGGCATGGGCAAGACGCAAGTGGCTATTCAATTTGCAGTCGCGCACCAGGAGGACTTCGATGCTATTCTCTGGGTTAACGCAGACAGCGTCAATGAGATGGCTCAGGGGTTTCAACGGATTGCTCGGCTTCTTGACCTTATCCCGGAGGGTTCGGCAGATGCCAATGACCTCATATATACCCGCGAGATTGTCAAACGCTGGCTTGTAAATCCACGAGCCCGTGGCGGTGACAGAAAGCCTCGTAAGCGTATATCTTGGCTGTTAATATACGACGGAGTACAAGACCCGGATATCCTTAACGACTACTGGCCGTATGATGGACCTGGTTCTATCCTCATCACCAGCCGCAACCCTTTCTCCTGGACAAAGTCACTACCACTAAAGCAGTTCACTTCGGACGAAGCTATTGCGTTTCTTTTGAAGTTAACCAACAGAAAGCTATCTGACGTTGACCGAGAAAGTGTGACCGATGTTAGTTCACGATTAGGCGGACTTCCTCTGGCCTTGACCCAGATGGCCAGTATCATAGTGACGAAGCAGCTCAGTTTCCGTCAATTCCTCGATTCTTACAATGAGAGAGACAGCCAGCGAGAGCTGTTACAGTTCCAGACGCACCAGACGGACCTCAAATCACTGAGTCATGAGCACACCGTTGCCTCGGTTTGGGCGTTCGAGAATCTCAAATACGGCAGGAAACTCTTGAATGTGCTATCCATGCTTGATCCAGATAGTATCCCAGAGCGTCTCCTTACAAGTGCTATCGGTGAAATCGATCTCCCTGGCTACCCGACTACCATCGAGGAATACGAGCATGCTAAAGGCGAGCTTTTTGCTTGCTCCCTTGTAACTGGGAACAGACAGGAGAGCAAACTGTTTATTCACAGACTGGTCCAAGACGTTGCGAGAGCAGAAATGGGGCATTCAGAGTTTCGGCAAACTCTCGTTGTTTGTGTGAAACTGGTCGCATCTATTTGGCCCTTTGAGAACTTCACCTGGCGCCATGGTATCGCACGTTGGCCAGTCTGTGAGGAGGTTTTCCCGCATATCGCCAGGCTGAAAGATATTTTCCCTGCTGTTCGCCCTTCATCTGAGACTTCAGATGACTACCACTTCGCCAGACTTCTGACCGATGCAGGCTGGTAAGCTTTATGTTCCACCCGAAAAGAACATGCTGACAGATGTTAGGTATCTACATGAACGTGGGAGACTCATTGACACAAACTTATACAACAACATGGCTCAGTCGATCTGCGAATCACTCAAGTTTCAGCTCTACGAACATTCCGATGCCTTGTCTTGTCATGGTGTAACGCACGCTGAGCTTGGCTATACCCTGGCTGAACTTTATCACAATAGAGGCGTCATCGCATGTGGTGCGAGCGATGTTTCTGAAGCACTGAGGAATCTTAAAATTTTCCATGACATGATGCAGAAAGAATTTGAGGAGGATACTCCACGCAATGATATGCGGCTCGGGCTTGCTTGCAATGAACTTGGCTTCGCGTATATGCTCAAGGAGGATTGGGCTCAAGGCGAAGCATACTTCCTGCGATCTATCGAATTGCTACAGCAGCTCTACAATTTTGAGCCGATATTGATATCGCTCCCTTTGGTAAACCTAGGGTATGCATACTGGTTACAAGGCAGATTGGATGAAGCCGCTGCAGTCCTCGAGAAGGGAGTAGGTGATCGCGAGACGAAATACGGCATCCACGATCGAATCTCTTTCATGTGCGTCATTTCCTTTCATCCACCACTCAGGAGCAACCCATGCTAATATATCTCTTCTACAGCTCAGGAAGATTCTACCACGCGCTCGGAAACGTCGCCTACGACCAAGGCTCCACCGAAGACAGTCTCAGCTATCACCACAAAGCCCTTCTGCACTTCAAAGCCACGCTCGGAAATAATCACCACCTCACAGCGTCTGTCTTTGTCAAAGTCGCCGAGCACAATATTCGTGCCCATCAGTACGATACCGCTATGGCTCTGTTGGACCATGCGCTCAAGGCATATTCGATGTCGAGCAATTATCTGTCTGAAAAAGCACGTGTTTCTTTCAAGCGATCACGCGCCCTACGGTATCTGCGCAAATTTGATGAGGCCGATAGAGAGCTTCGCAAATGCTTCCAGGTGTATTCTGAGCTGGTCGCTGAGAGGATCATATTGACTGGGAAGCAGAGGGCTGTGAAACAAAGGGCAGAGGATCTGGTTGATAAAGATTTCGATGATTTGGTTGCATTCTGGTTTAAATGAGCTAGAGGAGCGATGGGATCCGGCGTCTGTCCTTGTTAGGGGCTGGAGCGTAGGCGACGCAGCGAATAAAAGTGATTAATTGAGTGATTAACGAGAGGGAGCAAGTGCTCTCAGGAGACGTGATGAAGAGTGTTTTTAGAAGATATGGGTTCAAGCGAGTCAAGCTAGGCTTACTTGGGACAAGAGCCATCCATTTGCATATGATATCCAGTCGAATACGGAGGTGCCAGGGCTAAAGAAGTGCTCACCGCCTTCAATTGCCACCACTCAATCGTTCTGCCTCATACAACTAAGCGAGGGCGGTGAGCACTTCTTTGACCCTAGCACCTCCGTATAACCTCCATATTTGTTCCAATCTCGCCCGCTAGATCCTCTAAAATGAAGGAATGCATGTGATGTGCAGCTATAAGGATTGCTGCATCCTGCCTGGGCAGGCTTAGCGTCAGGTGCTAACAGCCGCTTCTTCTTATCGTGGGTGCGGGGTCGTGTCTCGAGCGAACCAATGGGTCATTTATCACGCAACTGATATGCACGACGCCAATAGAGATTACGTCCGTGAAACTCCGTCCATCCAATCATATTTCGAGTACGTCGATCATCTGGACATGATGCTCAGGGTGGGGGGGCACAGTCAGGATTTCGAGTAGGGACCTTGCGCCCAGTCCAGGTGAGGTGCTGCCCATATCTTGAGAATCTCACTCT
The DNA here is from genome assembly GCA_900073065.1 of Phialocephala subalpina. Taxonomy (NCBI): domain Eukaryota; kingdom Fungi; phylum Ascomycota; class Leotiomycetes; order Helotiales; family Mollisiaceae; genus Phialocephala; species Phialocephala subalpina. The sequence continues at coordinate 600,808 of FJOG01000027.1, read as the reverse complement.
ACTAGGCAACCTTGCCTTTTTATTATTTTCCTCTTTCCGCCCACGTTCCTATATTGAGGCTGCCCTGTCATGCAAGCACTTCCACGCAATTATCAAGGCGCTGTCGCCCCATTTCAAGCTTCAAAATCCAATAACAATGTATATATTCAGTACCCTTAACCAGCTTTTCAGATCTCCGCTGACGCATCTTGTGCTACTTAGATGAGTTCTCCTAAGCCGCCCGAAAAGATACAGCCTTGGAAGTCTCAATGGCTGGCAAAGCTAGCAGCAAAGGACTCTGCAAGCGGTAATAAAGGCAAGACTGTTCGTGAGGGCACGAGCCACGGATTTTCGAAAGGACAAGAGGTCATTCTCGACGGAACAACAACTGGAATGGCGTCCCGGCTACTGCGCAAGGACGGAAATTGAGGGGTCTGTCTTGTTGATATCGGGTGCAAGATGGACGTAATGATGTTACAAATGCGTTTGAAAGATTTGAAAGATATCCTCCACCACTGGCGGGTATTCTGGTAAATCGATGTAGAACACAAACGCTCTGCAGTCGATACTTTCGCGTGGCAACTCATCTGGTGCAACTTTTGGATTGTAAAAAGCAGCATGGGGGGAAGCTTTCTCAGTCAGCATCTCGTACATAGATAGAAGGGTCGGTCCCCAGATGATGGATAGTATACGGGGACTCACCGGGTGCGTCTGAATGTTCACTATCTGCACTCTTAAATATCAAGACTTCCGAAGTCGTTTGATCTGGGAGATAGAACCATTTCTGGTCCGGGTTGTGCATGATTTGCAAATTCTCGGTTACAAAGTTTTCGTACACAATATCTCCTGCCATGATGTCGTTGCGAAAATCGACGGATTGAGCGTCGCAGAGCGCCAGAGGCCAATCGTTCAAAGGGCCACGCAGGGGTCTCCAAACGCTACACCACTATCAGGTATCTCTCCATGTGTGGATTAAAGGACACTGCAAGTGTCTCAATGCTCACTTTATAATTTGCCAATGACCTCTCAGCACTTCAACTGCCCGCTCCCCATACATCACTTCTATGAGACGCTCGCCTTCTCTCACTGTGAAATCTACAGGCATGTTATGAGAGTCATCTTAACAGGTTCTAGCCACTGACCAACATGTGCCAATGCCGCTGGCTGAAGTGTTTCAAACTCTTTCCCAGTCGATATTGGGAACTGAGAATGCCTTCGCCGAACCTGATTGTTTAGCATCTCAGGCAAATGCCAAATGAGAGAAATGTTCCACGGACTTACTGCAAAATCCATTACATGAACATGTCTTCCATTTAGCTCTTTCAAGAGACTAGCCTCCACTTCTGGAAGATATAAAGATTTGATCCGTTCTTCATCGTCAAAGTCTGAATAATGCATGGCAGACTCCATATCCATGATCTGGAAACCATTTTGCTCTAGTGTAGGACGTTCTCCTTTTCGCATGTCATTCATAACCACTTTGAACTTTTCTCTTTTAATATTTGATTGCGGAAGATCTCCATCGGGAGGGAATCGGAGACTGTAAGGCTTCTCGATCTCAAAGAGCTTGTCCCTCGCGAGGAAATGCACGCTGGCCTCGACGAAACCTTCGCCATCTCGGGCTACAATTGTCAGAGAATTGCAATTCGGAATTCTCTCTGAATATGTACTTACTTTCTTCTATTTTGGTAGGCATTCTCGCCAAACTCAGCAGTTCTCGTCAGTTAATATTTTGTGTCTAGCTCAGCAACGAGAATCTGACGCGATTCCATGTGGTTGAGAGTGGGACTCTTAGGAGATAATCCGGTTAAATCCAGCGGTTCTTTTTCGCCACCTTGCATGGTCGGTCCGCATTTCGGGCTAGAAGTCTGTGATATGCAACAGGGGTTCACATAGCGAATTAAATGTTCCAATGAGGTTCTTATCTGCTTGCCAAAGTTTTTTCAGTTACTTCCCTCGACAAATTCAGATCCGCCCGATGCGTGGAATCGCTTTATTTGTATAATTACAAGGGGTAGTTTTATTTACTTTAATTAAGTATTTATCATATAAGGCTTAGCGTGGGATTTGAATTCGGTTCCTGGGAAAATCCGTGCAAGACTAATAAGAGACCCGGAACGGATTCTCTGCTTTGCCGACTCTTCCAGGAAATTATAACCGGGTTATAAGGGAGACAAAACTAACCCCTACCAATTACTCAGGCTGACTTAGAGAGTGCTCAGGTTGCTCAGGCAGGACTCAGGAACGATCACCCTCGGCTCAGGTTAGAGCGGCGACTGCTCAGGTCCAAAGACGGAAGTAGATTTTGGTGGGCTCAATTGTCGTCTGAGATTACATGGGAAATAGAGAAGAACTTCCATTCCCGTGCGGCAAGAACTTGAACGAGTTCCCAATCCTGATCAACCACGATCGATATGGAGGAGAAGCGGTTACTGAGATCCCTGATCGTGTCGTGTGGGAATACACGGAAGACGTGCATACTTACAAGATGAAATTCTGCGGGGTTATGCGCCATAGAGGGGCTGTATTTGTTGAATGTCCCTAACTTGGAGAGCCCTTCCGATGTCCCAGGCTCCGCTGGGACCTTCAAAGGTTGGGATAGGCGAGACATCTTAGATGAGAGGCTCCACACAAATCTAGGAGACTGAAGCTTTGGGGGGATGAGGTGGTAATAGAGGAATAGAAACTTTGCAATGAGCTAGACACTCTTTTATGTTGGTGAACAAGGCGCTGGAAAACGAAATGAGATAGATTCAAATACAATAGATATGATCAGACTAGATACGGATCTAGCGCTAGGCGTTACTTGCTATGCTTAGCTTTGACTTATGTATGCACCAAGGAGAAAGTTCCCAAACATCTTTGGAGAGCCGTTATGAATGATCTTGGACAAGAATGGAGGAACCCCTGACCGGGAAAAGAGTACGCGTACTATATTTCCGATGCTTTGACACTGTATACTCCCACTCTAAGGTCAATCGGCACCTCAATTTTGAAGAGATCAGGCCTCGACGTACCATGCTGATCATCTGTACTCCTTGACCAAGCTCCTGACCCATTCAGATAGATGACGGATCTTAACCCCTCCTCGCAGACGATACCCTTACTTCTGAGCCTGGAAACGGGCACGATGCGAATCTAGAAGTGGATCCACGGGCTTGGCGAGCTCATCTGCGACTAAACGTCCCAAATGTGTGACTCCACAATCGTTGTGCCCGAGCTGGTAGCTAGTAGTTTTTGGTAGATAGCGGATGGATACTTTATTTAGGATGTCTACGAGCTCGTTGACTGCAATGTCAACATTTTCGGGATTTAGCGGAGGATAGAGGCCGCATCGGCGTAGGCTGAGGATGAGAGAGCCATATCTTAACTCGTCGCATTGTAACACCGTTCCATGGACGCAAGTAGATATTGATGGATTTCTTTGCTCGAGTTCGGTTAAAATATCGTACGGTATTTTTAGCAACGATGTGATAAGATCCTTGCGGCAAGAGAGAACGTTTTCTGGAAAAGAAAGCATTTCGATCAGTAAAGGCCATTCACCTAGATCAGATCGCACTTACCGATGATGAGAGGAGGCATAGGAGTCGCTGCTATCCACTTGTCCTCATCGTTGGATAGGAGACTGATTGACCTTACTAGCTTATTTGCAAGGTGTTTGAAGATGTCGTCTCGCGCAAAGACCCAAGCGATGAATAGCCACTTCTCCTGGCCGCTTTTGATGGCTTCTTTCGATTCATCTCTTAGCCAAAGATTGTCTAGGAGCCAAGGCCGAACCAGATCTACGCAATCATACTGATCACAAAGAACCGCGACCTGCAACAGGAACTCGTACGGAAGCCACCTACATTCCATATTTGAGAGTCAGCATATTGATTTCCAGTTTCGTGAAGTATATATTCATGCCCGAATAGCATTCAGTCATATATCGCCTGACAGAAGATTCGAGTTGCAGGACCAGAACAGTAATGAGGGAAGGCTCCTCGGAGAAAGTGGGACTTACCCCGGAACATGACGAAACCTCAAATGCGCAATGTTTAACAAAACAAGCACAGCAGCACTATCATCATCCGTGAAGTCAATCTGCTTGGTCTCTTTTGGATATGGCGCATTCTCATCCTCATCCTTCCACGGAGGGAACAGAAACTTCCTCCAGACGGGACTCGCGAGACACAGCGCGTGAGATGATGCCTTGCCCTCAATGCGCTCACCGTTGTGTAACACGAGGATGCGAACATCGCCAGAATTGAAGACAAAGGGATTGTCCTTTACTACCTGGGGCTCTGTGGCCGTCGTCGATGTTGTTGGCGCAGCCGCATCTGGTTTTACCCATATTGCCGTCTCATGTGACATGGTGTTGATTGTTATTCTTTCCCCAGGGGTTGAAGGCCTGGTGTAGAGTATCGTGGGTTTCGATCTCTGGGACAGAAATCGTGTCGAGGTGGCGGAGTTGAGTGAGAGATGAAGATGGCGAGGCTCAGGAAGGTTGATGAGAGATGGTCGTTAAAGAAGAAGAGGAAAAGCTGCGGTGAAACAAGCAAGTCGCGCCTCCACGTGACTGGGAGCAAAGGCCGTGCGCTTATCTTTCAGGCTTCGCTCACTAAGGATTCAGCGATTTTCAGGCTGCAGAACGCTACTCGCTACCCCTTCAGGGCTCTAGTTGCTAACGTTCATAGGTGGTTTATAGCCACCATATAGCAATATGCTAGCTGCAGTGTGTGGACGCTACGATTCTAGATTAAGGTATCTAGGCTAGATTGTCGAATTTGCCGTCAAATTCAACCATCTATTGCAAATTAGTCAACCTGCCACCTTTGACTTCCAAATTGAGCAATTTGATCATTGGCCATTTTGTCATAGCAGATCAGAACGCAGCATACGGGGTATATCCAACGCCAGAACGACTGCACTGTCACTATCGAGACCCTCAACCGTTCAATCCCATAAGCAGATAACCGGCAGCAAGCCCCAAAGAACTACTGCGTGCCTCGTGCAAAAGTACATGACAGCATATGAATATTGCGATAAAGGAACACCACCTTAGGCGAGGAAATGGGAGAGTCCCCACTTTTAATGGGGCAACCTCATGGAAAAAGGGGGAACACAATGGGTTCATATACTCTAATGTCCGGTACTCTACTCGACTCGGGGAACAAACTTTTCCATCGTATGACGAGGATACACCGTTTTGCTCAAGTCGAGCACTGGGATGATGTCTCAGCCAATGGCCCTCCGTTCTTGGTACTATGGCGTGTCCATTTTCTCCGAATTATTGAATATACAAAATATGATGCTGTTGTAATACCTTCGCCTATCTTTTACCTCTCAGTCATTTATCAAGAAAGATTCCAAGCAGTCCAAACCGCTAGCCCCATAACTACCAGCCATTGCTGCTCTCCACCAAGTGATCTCGCTACATTGCTCGCATCACTGCTCACAGTGTAGTTTGTCGTTGCCCTCAAGCACCCCATCCCCGTAACCGTCTCATTCGCAAACGAACCGTTGAAAATCGAGCTCCCGGCTTCATTCAATGTCTGGTACCATAACACAGGCCAGATCCGCCGCCGAGCCTCCTCATTGAACGTTTCGCTGTCCCAGGGATGGAGTGGCGACTCAACCTCGAGGAGAGGGTAGTAACTTTGGTTGTTATACGTCAAATCTGAGCCTCTCGTTAGTATCACATCTCTTCAACGATACTTGAGTAGAAAGAAAGGGATACACACTTTTCACCAACCAAGGATTCGTCCCATTAATCTCAATCTTCCCCTGACAACTACTCGGCAAATTCTCAATCACCAAATCCTCACAACTCCCCGTCGAATTCCCACCTGTACCCATCTTCACCGCTTGAGTAAGATCGCTCACACACGTCGCCCCCAACGTACTACCACACGTCCCATCATCATTCTGTCCCGCACTCGTCGCACTCGCCGTCACATTCCTAAAAAACAACAAACAATTACTCCACCCCTCCACCACACTCTGATTCCCCAACCCACTCCCCGTCGCCATCCCTTCCGTCCCATTTAGATAAATTAACGTCTCTGAGCTGGAAAAATGGGGTTTATTCGTGGTTTGAGCGTCGCGAACTGCGATCCCGAATAGGTATTGAATTGTGGAGCCTGGGGAGGAGAGGGAGGATGCGGAGATGGGGAAGGTACCGTTGTAGAGCCACATGGAGCCTAGTTGGGTGAGAAAGGCGAGGGGGGTGATGGAGGTGGGGAGGGAGGTGTTGTAGGTCCATTGCGTCGGATCTGTCTGAGACTGTGCTTCTGCTCGTTGTGCAATCGTGAAGATCAATCCTAAGAGTGATGCTGGGAGTTTCATGTTGTCTTTTTCTCAAAATCCCGACGATCCGGAGTCGTGATGTTGATGTTGAATGAGGTTGAAGATTTGCGCAAGATGAGGAATCGCGGTGTTTCGTTTGCTTTTCGGCACAGACGGCGTGTTTTGTAAGGTGGTACCATACACCGACCCTGACATCATCTTAGGCACACGGACGCCGTACCAAACAGCCTGCGTGAATTGATTTTGGGGGGCAACCAATTGTGGTGTTACTTTTGTGATGACAATCGGAAGGCTGTGCTGCATACACTTAGCCGGCACAGGCACAGCCTTGCGAGGTCAACTGGTGGACTTGCCGGCAATGGGGAACCAATCATTTTGAGGCTGGTGATGGTCTGTGGAAGCCTCGTTTAGGGACTAGAAAGCCTCGTGATTGTTTGGGGTGGATTTTACGTGAGTTCGGGCAAATAAACACTTGGCAGTTGGAGATCATGAGAATCTAGGGAAGGGACAAATAAGGCACGAAGGAAACAACTTCGTTCTGAAAAGTAGTAGCGATGAAAAGATAAATTTCCCTCATCGACATCCATCCCTATGCGTATGCTGTCCAATACTGACAATCCAAACCAGGCTTACGTACAAGAAAAGAACCCCTATGCTCTCCCACAACTTGCTACCAGAGCACATGCAAGAAACGAAACCTTTCCGTACTAACAAACAAAACTCTCTTTTCTTACTGCACCACCGATGGAGTAGCAGCGGGAGACGTAGACGTGAAAGTTCTCGTCTGCGTCCCAAGAAGCTGCTGTCTCTCCTCCAAGTCCCAGTCCTCTTGAGCTTCTGCAGCTGCGACGCGTTGTCGAGACCTCTTGTTCTTCCTCCCATTTCCCCACCATGCGGGATCAGTGCCAATAGTCAACGAAGGCAGTGTGGCTGTGTTCTCAAACACAGTACCAGTGTATGTTGTAACACTTAGGCTGGGACTTGAACACCACCAAGGAGGTAAGAAGACGTTGTTCTGGCAAGGATTTTCCTTGGGTCGGCTGGTCTCTGTTGGTAAATAGGAGGCGGTGGTTGGGAAACCGAGGCTGTAAGTTTGTGGTTCTGGGTTTGGTTCCGGGGCTGCGGAGCGTTTTCCGTTGATGTTTAGGCCGGAGGGGGTGGCGATGCCGGTGAATACTGGGATGGTGCTGAATGGAAGGGTGAGAGTGGCTTCGATTGTTGTGCCTGTTTGGCTTGGGGTGTAGTAGTCTGTGGTCGGGCTGTAGACTATGGTTGAGATTGGGTAGTCTGGAGGAGCGCTGAAAATTATAGTTGAAATGGTTGTAGGGTGGTGGTATGGATGTGACGTTGCTGTATATGGATATTCTGTGACGGTGACAATGACAGTAGAGACAGAAGTCGAGTCAGTCGAGTGGTGATGATGCGTGTAGGAAGGTCCTGTAGGAGTGATCTCATTCGTGCGAGAGGGGAACCCGAGGGATTGAGGATCGCGTTTCTTATAGATAGTAAGGAAAGAAAGGGTAGTTGTTTTATCGATCTCGTAAGGCTTAGTCGTAGTAACTCTGTGGCCAGGGTGGTGAGGCGGATCCCAGAATGTCCAGTCAAGTGTCGTGGACGGTGGTGCTCCCTCGACGGCTGACTCGAATTAGTTTGGAACACCTAGAAGACTGTCAGAGCTGCTTACTTCGAGAGTCGCCGAATTCGAGAGTCTGGGGCTCACGTTTTTCGTTTGTGTCTCTGTCAATTATTTCAACTGATGGTGTGGCTGTTGCCCACCAGTTCCACCATGGCAGAGGTGGGGTTGGGGCTCCTTGGACTGTGCGGCTGGCAGGGCCGAGACCGAAGATCTGAGCTTTGGCTTCTGGTTCGGGCGCTGCGTTACGCGGAGGATAGAAGGTGATGCGTGGAGGTGTCTCAGAAGTCGTATCCGTTTCGACGACAATGTAGTCAGTGACAGTAGTGGTGGAGGGTTGAGGTGGGTAGACGTAGACCGTGCTGATCGTACTGTGAGGGTAGGCGTAGACTGTACTGACGGTCTGTTGCGGTGGGTAATACACGGATGTATGAGTATTCCATATGGTATGGTGCCACTGCAAGCCGAGGTCAGTATTAGATTTGATTTCTGATAGATGAAGAGCAAAAAGAATGAGGTGAATGAGGCGCTTTAAAAATACATAAGTACAAGAAGGTAGGAGGAGTATATGCAAGTACAGGGGGTTAAATCAAAGGCTAGTGCAAGGACACTCAATCTTGGAACACCAAACGCTTCTCCCAATTTTAATATACGCTTCTTCTCAGATAAAACAAGGCATTATCTCCTCTCAAACATTACGATTGCACAAAACAACAAAAAGACGTGTATCAACAGCAGGGGTGATGAGCGTTCAAATGCCTACATGGTCTGGACCAGAATGACGAGGTTCCTCATCCATATCTCGCTTTCCACCCAAGGTCAGAGCCGGGAGCGTGACCGTTGCGGCGTAACCATCATCCGAATCCGTCTCCGTAGCAGTAACGGTGATATAGGTTGGGAGATAAACTGTGACTGGTCCTTCCGAGGCGGTGATTGTGACAGGACTGGCTTGGGTGGCTTGGGTGAGCCAACTCGACCACCATGGAGGACGGAAACCTGAAGTCCAAGGGCCCCAGTGCGGTGGTTCCCAGGCTGTGGTTGCAGGGGCAGCAGTTGTGGAAGCTTGGGTAACCTACATGCCATTAATCACTGACAGAAACTTGGTGCTGGCTTGAGCCAACGTCCTATGCAAAGGTGAGAATGCTTACAGTGGAAGTCACGGTGACTACGACAACGGTGCTATTTGGCTTCGAGGTGATAGTCTTTTTCGTAGTGCTTGTGGCCTTTGTGGTCGTGGACGTGATTGTAACGATAACCTACAAATCCTTAGCAAATTGCATGCGTGGACTGGTCAAGCGCCGTGCTCAACCACACTCCTCATCGACTGGGTCAAACGGTGAACAGTACGGCGTAGAGACTTACTGTGACTATCTGATCATCACGAGCGAGTAGAGCGTCTCGTTCAGGGACTGGTACTGCAGCACCGAAGCATGTAGCTGCCAATGCTGGCAGGAGGAGTAGTGCGGACTTCATCTTGAGTCTGAATGGTCAGTATAGTTCATGAATAAGGTGGAGAGGCATACCTTGCGTACCGAGGTTGTGCGACTATGGAAGAACTAACACATATAGCCCGACTCCAACGATCAATGACCCAAGGGACATGCCTTGCTTCTTAAACAAAATGTGAGGTAGATAAATAACAAGGATTTCGTGATCTCCTGATGCTCATGACAAGTATACGGTCGTACACAGTAGCCAAAAATTCGAACGGCTGGGGAAAAACTTGTGTTGATGGGGAGCGGAGTCCGTGGGGCAATACCAAGACGACGTAAACAAATTAAGCATATATGAAGGAAACCAATAAGTGCATGTCAAAAAAAAGGATAAACATGGTTTTCTATCTTAAAATAGAAAGCCCATTGGGTTCAAGGTCCGGAAAGTCGAGGTGCTCATATAAATGTTTTAGCCAGATACCGAATTCGGCGGGCTATTGTTTCTCGATAGGCAAACATCAGGTCGCAATTCATCCGTGCCAAATTTGAACCTCTGACTTGAACTTTCGAGTCGTGGAAATTAAAGAAACGAAGACTGAAAGAAGGAAACATTGGCAAGATCCATCACTGATAGCTTTGGGTCTTTGAGACAAGATGCGACGATTTGTAATATATGCGAGGGGTTGTTGTTCGAATGCCGAGGATTCCTGTGCCTGATTGACATTGCATCCGACCCGCCACAGAAATCTACGCGAGCCCACCCAACTCGTAGAGGATGCAAAGGCTCCCACCGCCTGGTGGCCCTTGACCTTCCGCTCCACCAGATACGTAGATCTGCGTGTCACCAGTCAACCCAGCTATCAATCCTCCCACAGCCGCCCGTGCGTGCCGTGTGGAATGCAGATCGCTGTCAGTATTCATCGTATGCCTCGTTCCTCTGATTTTACCAGTCGGGTCTGCTTCCGCCTTGGCGAATACCTGGACAACGTGGCCGCCTTCGTTCTTGATCTGATCCAAAATCTTGATAATTGTCCTTGCATCAATGGCGTCTTTCATGAAAGCCGAAGCTGCCCGGAGGCTGCCAAAGGAGGGGTCTGATGCTATTATAAGAATATGGCAATCTTCGAGCTCAGCGCCGGAGCTACAGCTGGCTTTGCTACTCCACCTATCTTCGTTCCGCATTGCCGCTTCGAGCTGCCCTTCCTCGATTTCTTGAAGAGCAACTGCTATACCAACCGCTGAAGCATAGCGTGATTTTGCCATCGACTCGTATGTGTCTGTTGTAACTGGAGTCTTGAATGCAGCCTTGATTGCCTCCACTTTCGAAGAGGTCAGGAGAGGACATTTGATCAGGACCAGGTGAACGTGCTCTTTCCGGATGCCGGACTGGTCCATGAGGCCCCGAACGGAAGAGGCAACTTGCAAAGCATGCTCCGAGGTTCCAATCTCGTGGGGGGCTAGCAGTCTTGTCCTCCCAACAGCAGCTACCAGGCCCGTCGGTTTGGGATCGTGGACAATGAAAGTCACGTGTGGACTCAATACCCCTTCTGTCCCGCCGGAAAATATAGTGACGGCTGATTCAGGTATCTGTGGTTCCCAAACGTGGGTGCTGAGCGTTCTCGAGAAGTCATTGACGCAGCCGTTTCCTTGAATTCGTCAGTGGGATACCCCACCCTCAGGTTCAATATAGCCACTGACCTTCGGACTTCCCTATTACTGCTAAGATATCTTTCGACTCATATCCTACCGTCTTCAACCGTTGCATTGGTGATGTATCTGCCGGAGAGGATACTCCAAACTTGAAGATGTTGACATTTGCCATAGTCAACCGGAGATGTCTTTGAGGCTGATGTTGGTTGACTTGCAGGAGAGCGTTCAGAGCAAGGAATGAAAAGAGAACAGCTGCATGCAGAAGAAAGGAAACAGGAAAGTGATCACTTGATGCGAGATACTCCAGAAGATGTTCTCGACTTCTCCATCTTATCTGGATAATCTGGCCGTCGGCGGCGGGCCGCGGTCAACGCGCTGGATCTCTGGATTGACGTAGAAATTTCGTCCGAAGTTGAGGGCATTGAGGCTCTCCAACACCATCTGAAGTCCTCCACGTGTATCGCATATCGACCTCAAGGTTCAATATGGACATGGCCAAGTATAAAGTTGTATATAAGTTTATGGGCTCATCAATCCCGGAGGAGGCCGCGCAGATCCAAAACATGGCGGAGGCTCGCTAAATCCACAGCGCGTCACAGATAAACAACGCCGGAACATCTTTTCTTCAGAGAAACATACAAAGTTGAAACATCTCCCCATATTCGAGGCCAGCATCATTTCTGCACTCCACGCAGGATCGGCCGGTGGAGTCAATGTTGTCGAATTTGTACTAGTGGAGCCAATGTCGGGTCGAGATTCTGGACAATGCGGTCGAGGAGACTTCGGACGACACTCTATTCGGGATGAAGGTAGGTCTTTGCTTTGTGGCGGAGGGGAAAAGGGAAGTATATATCTCTATCTGCTGTGACAAGAACTTGCTCCCTACAGCTTCTCATTCTTTTGCTTCGCTGGTCGTTGTATTCTGTATTTCTTTATCCACCTTTTGAAAAGCAACCATGATTCCCTCGTACTTTACTCTCGTTCTTCCCTTTCTTCTACCTTCGGCACTTGCCCAACTGAATGACCTTGCAGTTGCAGCAGTAACTAACTCACGATCTGCGGACCCGAAACCTGCGCTGACCATTCTCCAGGGCTTGAAATACTTCGGAACAGCTACCGATAACCCCGAATTGACCGATACAGCCTACGTCGAAGTCCTCTCGAACAAGACTGAATGGGGACAAATCACACCAGGGAACTCGCAGAAGGTTCGCAGATGCTGGGAAGAAAGTACTGAGCCAGGACTGACATCTGAAAGTGGGATACAACTGAACCCAGCAATGGGACATTCTCCTTCACGAAAGGCGATGTGATCACTTCTCTCGCCGCGAACAACTCGCAATTGGTGCGCTGCCACAACCTTGTCTGGTACAGCCAGCTTCCATCATGGGGTACGCCTTCCCATGTCCGTCCTGCGAATAACTACTGACCCAATCAGTGTCCGGCGGAACATGGACGAACGAAACCCTTCAAGCCGTCATGAAGACGCACATCACGACCGAAATGACACACTACAAGGGGCAATGCTACGCATGGGATGTTGTGAACGAAGCTCTCGATGACTCTGCTGCCTTCCGAACCGACGTTTTCTACAATGCTATGGGCGAGGACTACATACGAATTGCTTTCGAGACCGCCGCCCTTGCCGATCCTGATGTCAAGCTCTACTACAACGATTACAACATCGAATACTCCGGAGCGAAAGCTACTGCTGCATTGGGCATTGTCACCAAATTGGTTAATGCAGGTGTTAAGATCGGTGGAGTGGGCGTTCAGGGACATTACATTGTTGGTTCTATGCCTTCGCAATCGGATTTGGTGAAGACGCTGGAGACGTATACGGCTCTTGGACTGGAAGTGGCGATCACGGAGCTGGATATCCGAATGACCCTTCCCAGTACCGATGCACTGCTCGCTCAACAAAGCATTGATTATCAGACCGCGGTGTCCGCGTGCTTGAATGTGGCGGACTGTATCGGTATCACTGTCTGGGACTTTGATGATAAGGTATGTGATACGTTTTTGTTCTCAAAAAGATTGCAGATCTGGTCTCGAGAACAGACACTCCCGTTCTGAGAATGTGGGACTTGATACCGGACATTGGGCCTTTCCCTCGAAGTCGCAAAATACTTTCCGGACATTGCTAATTAATTGCAGTACTCATGGATTCCTGACACTTTCTCCGGTCAAGGAGCAGCTTGCCTTTTCGACGAAAACCTCAACAGAAAGCCAGCATACTACGGTGTCGTCTCCGCCCTCAAAAGCAGCAACAGAACCGTCTCGACTTCAGCAGCTGCCTCCGTCGCTACCGTTTCTGCAACCCTCGTCAGTTCGACTGCTCAAGCCGTTGCCACATCATCAGCTGCTGGTATTGCAACATCTTTGACGACCTCTGCTCCTACCGGCTTCTCGACTTCATACATCGCGGCATCCTCCTCCAGTGCGAGCTCTGCTACATCATTTGCTGTCTCGTCTCCAGTCGCTGTCGCTTCATCATCCAGCGCCTCCGTCGAGACATCTGCGCAAGCACCAACTGCTTCAGCGGCCCCAGACGCAGGTGACGACGAAGATGATGACACTTGCGAGTAATCACACGCCAGCAAAATTATGCCCTAGATCTTTGATAAGGGTGGAGCAACCAAAACCACGTTCTTCATGTATATACTTCTTTCTGAAAATGCAATGCACATACCTACCTCTCAAATGTTTATAGCGAGCTGCTATTCCCAAAGTAGTGCATCTTTCGTTCCATTCTAGTAATCTTACTTCGTACCTGCTTTGTCGGCCGCCGCTACTACCGTTTGCTTGCGTATAATTAGATGGCTGATGTTAAGCTTAGATTCCTGTCGTATATTCTAGGGAAGACTTATATTTCGGATCCGGCGGAAGTCGAGACTTGGATCCGAAGCGAGTTTGGAGGAAAGGGAAGGTATATCTGCAGTTCCTCCCCTTTTAGATATCTGCCCTTCAATTCATCGTCGCATGTACCCCTACTGTTTCTGATCCTGCTTGTTCTTCGACCTTGCATCTTCTACACATCTATAACATGACGAAATCAATGCCCTTCAACACGTCCGACATCCCTGACCTCAACTGCAGAGTTGCACTCATCACAGGTGGACATTCAGGTTTGTAAGATGACACCCACCTTTTCCTCTGATCAGCGTGTTCAACGTCCCTGCCTTGCCTGGACCTTTCTAGTTTGGGTTGGACGGGATGGGCAACTCCGGCCATTGAGAGTCTTCTCAGAACAGAAGAGTCGCCCAGAAAGTCCAAGCAAGGCTGGGACTTTCAAAGCCCCCCTTCAACCTTTCCATTATTCCACGCTCCCCTTTCCCCTTTCCCTCAACTGATACACACCACAGAGGACTCGCAACCACCACAGCTCTTGCAGCGAAAAATGCAAAAGTTTACATCGCGTCTCGCTCAGTGGCCAAAGCAGAAGAAGCTATCCGAGGAATCAGGCGGAGGCTTCCCAACGCGCAAATCGAAGTCATCGAAATGGATCTAGGTGACCTGAGGAGTGTTAAGAAGGGCGCGGAGGACTTCCTTCGGTACGTCCTCTTCATACGCTTGGAACAGAAGCAGAAACTCATGTGCTCGTAGGAGAGAATCCAAACTCCACATCCTAATCAACAACGCCGGTATAATGTGCACCCCCTTCTCCCTCACACCCCAAAACCGCGAAATCCAACTTGCAACAAACTACCTCTCGCACTTCCTACTCTCCTCTCTCCTCTTACCTACCCTCCTATCCACTTCTGCACCCAGAGTGGTCAACGTAGCATCCGACGGCCACAAGAAACTCGCTCCTAAGCAAGGAGTGATGTTCGAGGATATGAATCTCGAGAACAAAGGTACTTGGACGAGGTATGGACATTCGAAACTTTGTAATGTTTTGCATGCTAGGGCGCTTGCGAAGAGGTACGGAGGTGAGGGATTGGTTTCTGTGTCTTTACATCCTGGGACTGTGAAGACGAACCTTAGTGCAGGACCGAGAAAATCGACACCGATCTACAAACTCATCCAACCGCTCGTCGAGTGGGGTGCTCCTGGTCCAGAAGAGGGATGCGCCAACATTATCTGGTGTGCTGTGAGCACTGGACTTGGCGAGTTGGTGAAGGGAGATGAGGGGGTTAATGGGTGTTATTTTGAGCCGGTTGGGAAGCTGAAGGGAGTAAGTGATGCTGGAAAGGACGACGAGATGGCAGAGAGACTTTGGGAGTGGAGTGAGGAAACACTAAAGAGGGATGGACTCTTCACTTGAGCTGAGAAGGAAATTCCGAAGTAATAAAGAAAGTCCGATCGGGAGTTGCATAACAATCAATCCAATAAATCTGCTTCACTGACCTTTCAGCCTCTCGAACTTGGGGTGGGGTCCGTCGTGCATGTTGATGGTAGCACGGAACTCCGAGCATTGCTTTCGGGTCCGGGGTAATCGACCAGCTCCCTTCCGCATCGAGTAGCCGTCCGCAACCAATACCCTCCCGCCAAGCGTCTCGCATAAGCAGATCAGCCACCCCAACTCCGACCACAATCCTCCCGCAACGTCGCATGAAAGATACATAATCCGATCAATCGCGTATCGTTGAACAAATGATAAAGAGGATGGGCGAAGTGCTTACCCTAATCCTTTAGGGCTGAGTTGATGCTGCCAATTTTAACCTTTCATCTCAGCTTATGCGAAGCCAATCAGCGAGAGCTTACCGGATACTGAATCCTACCAAAATCGATACAAGAACTTCTCTCCCGCCCTCCCACGGTTTTGCTTCCGCATTTGTAATTTGACCCCACTTCTCTATCTCTGTCTCCCTCTCCCCTTCTGACCCTTTCATATAAGAAGTGACCATCGCCAAAATGTTCAACACCCTCCCCCGCCGCGCCATCTCCCGCTCCCGCAGCTCCCTCAAAAAATCCCGCGAGCAACGGGAATACGAACGATTGCAGAAATCGCAATCTCATCAAAACCTCCGATCATACTCCAACCACAATAAGCCTCCGTGTAGCTATAACAGCTTTCCAAACCAAGCCAGCCATCCTTTGTCTCCTACGCAGATGGGAGAGGTGTCTTCACCTCTCGCCATCACGCTTGAAAAACTCGAGAATAAATACCAAGTTCCGAAAGGGGAAGAACAATTTTCTGTGCGAAGAGACGTGAGGTTCGAGGTTGGGACAGAAGAAGAGGAAGTTAGAAGGAGTAGGAGCAGGACAGTAAAGGGATTACAGGCGATAGAGACGAGAGGGTTAGGTGGACGAGAAAGGGAGTTTGTTGCGAGAAAGCCGTTGGCGACGAATACGACGATTAGTATTCGGGTTCAGAAGGAAGAGCCGGAGAATAGCAAGAAGTTGGTTGAGGATTTGATTTCTGAGAACGAGAGATTGAGGCAGGAATTGCAGAGGTTGAAGATGTCGCAGCAGGAACAAAAATCGAGCCCGCAGCCAAGAGAGGCGTTGGGGAGTCATCCTACGAGTGCTCATCCTTTGAGCCAGCCTCCGATGCAAGCTCGGCAGCAGACGTGGGAGGCGAGAGGGCTGCCTGAGTACCAAGCTCCGCAGATTCAAACCCAGTATTTTGATAAAGATGGAGAGAGGAGGGTGGTGATCCCGCCGCCTAAGAGGGATGGTGCTGTGCGGGGTTTCTGTGATAGGAGTTTTGGGGGTGTGATGAAATTTTTGGGTATGCTTTGATGATGACAAGTCCAACCCTGAGGAGGTCGAGGCTGACAAGCCATTAGGGAGAAGCTGAGGTGAGAAGAAAGGCTGAAATCGAAGATACCCGAACACGTCAGCTTGGAGTGCGATCGCGAAGGAATTCTGGGAAAGAAGGCTGTTGTAGGTTGAAGAGAGATGGAAGCGATAATAAATGAAGGTCTCTGCCGGCAGAGATGTGATGCCCATGAACTCTCTGGAAGGAATATTGATTGGAGTCTGGAGTTTTGGCGTGATGGTTCTCTGAGACTTTGTCCAGGCTGGCAAATTGAGAATTATTTTATACTGGGCATCCGCCCAATATTTCCTTGGTCTCTTAAAATGGTTTCAAGTAGAGAGGAATGAGAGGATGGCAAGAGATGCCTTGGTGTCCCGTCTTGATGAGTGAGATCACGTGGAAATACGTCTTTGGACAGGTTGTTAGTTGGGGTGCTGAATTTTGTAATTATCTTAAAGATGTATTCCATCATAATTGCAGGACCAGAATTCGTCAACTTCGGGCTTGAGAAAAAATTGAGTTGACTTGAGGACAGGTCATGTGAAAAACGCACGTGAGTTATGCATTTTCAACTTTGGAAATCAAAGAAACATGGCTAAGAAACACGGTGCACATTTGAAATGCAGCAAGGTTTTGAAGCAAGGAGATGAATGAGATTGAGGTTGCAACAGTTTTGAGATTCGAAGTTGATTCCAAGCGACGCTGGCCAAGAGAAGGAGACTTTGAAATCTTGGTGGTAGCTGACATCAGATGAGCTCAGATTCTGGACTTTGTAGAGAGCAAATGTCTCACGAAGTTTGAAAGGGTCTCTCTGATATGGCGAGTCCACGTTTTCTTCTCGTCGTCGATAAATTTGCGCTTTGACAAGTTCATGATGCTTCCATCCAAGCCTGAGGCAGCGGCAAATGCGATATGCAACAAGAGAAGATATGCAGCAGAAAATGAACATTTTCGCTTTCGTGATGGCAAAATAGATAGACTGCTCAAGCTCAGATATTTGTGAAGGCGAATACGCAGTTTGAACAGAATGACAACAGAATGACGCATTCAAAAATATTAAGTTCTCAGAAGGACTTTTTACCTGATTTTCAGCGGACCCCTCCAAGACGCCGAAACAGGGAAAGATTGCTGAGTCAAGTGATGTCGAGAAAGATGTATACTGCCAAGTCGATGGACAGCTTTGAAGTTCTTAAAATTCGTAATCCGTCGTTGTTGAGTTGTGATAGCGTCGTCAATCTGAAGATTGTGATGAGGACTCGAACTCCAAGAATGAATAACCCCATCGACGAATATCATCGTCATGTGAGAACAATGATGACCAAGTGAACCTTCGTGATGCTTTCAACTGATCATCTGAGACGTTGATGATGAATCGAGCATCATGATAAGATGTTTTCCTGGAACCGGTGCCGGACGATCTGCCAGCGGGCAAAGCCGAGTCTTCGAAAAGGTTCTTGGTGTTTTCGCTGTCATCCTTAGCACGAAACCGGGGCCCAAAAACCTCAAATCTGCCCACAACCTCCTCTCTTCTCGCCCTCGGGGTTCTTGGAGAACTCCAGAGGAGAGAAAAATCCAGTGAAGAATTCTCAGACTCCACAGGTCTCTCGACTTGTGCAGAATTTCTTCGTTTCTGACCCTATTTCGAGGTGAACCCTTGATACTGGACCCATCGAGTGAAGTCGAAATAAGACCGAGCCGAAGATGTACCAAGATGCCATCTGCATCCAAACAAGTCCTTGCTTCAGCACCGTCGTCATGAAAATCGCTTGATTCTCTGAATGGAGTCAAGCGTGTGCTCGGTAGGGCTTCGGGAGGCGTCGTTGGTCTGAAACGGAGCCACATTCCGTGGAATGCCGGCATCTTGAGTTCAACGACGAACCCATTTTTTGTACCCATTCTGCTCCATTATCAACGCTGTCGACCAGAGCACGGTTCTACGCTCGCATCGCCGATATTGATCTGACCTCTAGGCGGTCCTTGGTCACCAAGTAGAATGAGGCTCAAGTCCCAGTGCTAACCCGAGACAGCAAGGCGGCTGAAAAGAAGATGCGACGCAGAGAGAAGATCTGGGTATTCTACGTCAAGATTCCTATATCTGCAAAGATGGGATTCACAACAGCATCACCTCATGTCGAGATCTAATTGTATCTGCGGATTCCTGCATCGAGTGATACCGCCAAATGTGCGTAAGTAACAGCTGATTATTTTGCTCAATGGTCAAATCAGGTTCTGCATCGTCGGATTAGGGGTCGGTCGTACCACGGGCGTTACTCTCTTGGGCCCAATTTTCATCCCGATACTTCGACTATCGCCGCACCGACCGACCTCAACACTCTGGGCCACTTCAGATAGAAACGAATTATCAGCAGAAATGGTGCCGACTTGCGAACCGTCTCCTGCTTTCCTGTCACAAGGACAAGTGCGGATTCTCCAAATCCCTCCAGTACCCTCTAGAATAGTGGGAAGCTGTGCAGGCCCACTGAAAATGGAGCTCCAGCCTATGGGGTGCAGCAAAATCTGGGAAGGGAGGAACGACCGCACCATCTTTGGGGCACTACTTCCTAATTCAGTCTTTGGAGACTTTTAGTCATGGTCTGGTCTCTTTTCTTCCCACAACATTTAAAGATTCTACATCCCCAGCATCTATCCTCTTCTACATCACAATTAACAACCACCATCGGTGTAGAGTACTTGTCTACATTATATCCTCTTGTGTATCATTTATACCCAGCCATCTGGGTTGTTCCTAACAATGGGTTTATTCAACAGAAAGCCAGCTACGGCTGTGACTGAGAAGCATTCTCAGGGCGCCTCACCATCGGAGACGCCTGGAATTACACCTGCAGCTTCAATTCACGCACCAGAGGACGCACCTATCGCCAATGGTCGTATTGAGGATGCACCAACCACTTGGATCGCATGCACCCTTGGTGGCATCGCATCTATGGGTGGTTTCATCTTCGGATACGAATCTGGTCAAATCGGAGGTATGCATCAGAGACTCTTGTGTGCTCCTGCTTCAGCTAATGCCTCCTAGGATTCCTCGCCATGTCCGATTATATCGCCCGCTTCAGTGAGAATGGAAAGTTCTCACCAGCTCGCCAAGGCACCATCGTCGGTCTTCTTTGCATTGGTACTCTCATCGGATGTCTCATCAGCGGTGTCCTTTCCGATAAGTTCGGACGAAAGTGGACTATTTGCGGCTCTTCATTGTTCTATATCGTCGGTGTTATCATCGAAGTCACCAGCGAGCACGTATGGGCCCAATTTGCCATCGGACGACTGGTTGGAGGTCTCGGTATCGGTGCATTGAGTGTCAGTGTTCCCATGTACCAGTCTGAGTCAGTCCCAAAGAACATTCGAGGTGTCATGGTCAGCTCCTACCAGTTGATGATCACCTTGGGCATTTGGACCGCCTACATGGTCAACTACGGCACCGAAGCTGCTTACAGCAACTCCGCTCAATGGCGCATTCCGAACGGTCTATCTGCTCTATGGGCCCTCATCCTCGGCGGCGCCATTGCTTTCATGCCAGAGTCGCCCCGATATGCATATCGTGCCGGTCGCCATGAAGAGGCACGCAACACCATGGCCCGCCTCCAGGGTGTTGCGCCAGATTCGCCCCTCATCGAACAAGAGATCAACGACATCGAAGAGAAAATCCAGGCTGAGAATGCCGCCGGCGAAGTTCACTCAATCATGGAGGTTTTCACCGGACCCCGGATGCTTTACAGGACTCTTCTCGGAATGGTTCTGCAAGCTGGTCAGCAACTGACTGGTGCCAACTTCTTTTTCTACTATGGCACAACCATCTTCGCGTCCACTGGTATCTCGAACTCCTACGTTACCTCCATCATTCTTGGCTCCGTCAACGTTGGTGCCACTGTCGCTGCTCTTTTCATCATCAAGAGAGTCGGTCGCCGCGTAGCTCTCATGGTTGGCGCTCTCTGGATGTTTGGCTGTCTCCTCATCTATGCTTTTGTCGGACGCTTCCTCTTGTCTCTTGACGACCCAATGTCAACTCCTGTCGCAGGCAAAGTCCTCATCGTCTTCACCTGCCTCTTCATCTGCGCCTTCGCCATTACCTGGGGACCTCTCGTCTGGGCTGTCGTCTCGGAATTGTACCCCGCTCGCTACCGTGCTCCCTGCATGGCTCTCGCTACCGCATCCAATTGGCTGTTCAACTTCCTCATCTCGTTCTTCACCACCTTCATCACGAACAAGATCCACTATCTATATGGCCTCGTCTTCGCTGTCTCCTGCTTGGGTCTCTTCTTCGTCGTCTTCTTCTTCGTCATTGAGAGCAAGGATCGCAGTCTTGAGGAGATCGACACCATGTATATTTTGAAGGTCAACCCCATCACATCGGCGAAGTGGTCCCCAGCGAACCTCGGCCCTGAGGGCATGAACGGCCTTGCGACTGATAAGTTGTTCCTCAAGAACGGCGGACGCGACATCAAGAAGCAGGAGGGCAACAGTCAAGGCCTCATGGAGCACGATGAGCGCACTTACCCCGAGAACCCAGCCGAGCCGAAGGAGGGTGCTGCCAAGGGGGTCGTTGCTACTTCCGGCGATGCTAAGGTTACCGCATAAACATCTCCGGTTGCTGGCTAGTTGGGAGAAAAACAAGGAGAGTTGTATATACAAAATTGCATGAGTGGCGTTGTTTATGGGAGATTCGATGTATTGAGCTGCATGGGTGGCGTTGAGGGTCTTGACTTGCTTTCAACAGATGATTGCTTCACATTTTTATGGGGATTGTACTTATACCCATACATCGCTACTAATTCATGAAATTCTTGGTTTCAATCATATTCAAAGACCTTGGATTTTGATAAGTGCAACTTGGATCTCTTAGCTAGTCGTGTTGATTCCAATTGACATCTCTCTATTAAGTGGCGAGATTGTTTGCATGGCAAGACATACAAAAGGCATGTTGGGCATAATAGGAATAAAACATACTTGATAGTTTTGTTCTTCTCTCCTTGTGCTTGACTCTCGAGGCATGCGGTTTCTCTCCCTTTCGATGATCCCCGTCAGAATCACGTGCGTTGGCGCAACGCGTTTATTTCACGTCTCAGGCGTTGGTTACAACCACAGGTGGTTCTGGCTACAACCACAGGCCTGTGGCTGTAGCCGAGCACTTGTGTCTGTAACCGGAATCAAAGTTAATCCACACGCCGTGAGTGGTCGAGTTAAGGCCATGACATTTGAGGATATACTTTCCGAGACTACTCAGAAAAGGCCCTATGGTAGTACCTAGTCTATAAACACAACTTTTTGTCGATCTCTTTAGACTTTAAATAAATAAACATAAAAATAAATCTATAAATGGGTTTTGCGAGCTATTAAAATAAAGTATAAATCGAGAAAGAATATTTGAGTATAATTGTCACGAATCCAAAGTCCTAAGCGCAAGAGTGTTACTAGAAGGCTGGTTCTATTAAGACTAAACTAAACTAGGGGAAGAAGAGGGAGCTCGAGGGCAAGCCCTCGATAATATCTAACTATTCTGCCGCGCCACACCGCCTACGCTAGCACGTGATCACGTAGTTAGTCTCGAGTCGAGACTAAGCCGTAACATTACCCCCCCCTCCGAAATAAGCTTGTCCTTAAGCTTAAATTGACTTCTCTCCGTAGTAAACCCTCATATTTTATATAACTCTAATATTTACAGAAAAATTTTACTTTATACTTAAATCACTTTATAAGTTTCTTATCGTTTGGTTTAACCCCCGGCGAGATTTCTTACTTAGTATATTACAACTAATAATCGAGGTTCTTTGGCGGTCTCGGAAGGTTAAGGTAAGCGTCGTGAAACTTCTATAAGGCTAAGGGACTATAATTAAAAGAAGAGGCCGTATACCACGTCGGATTTTCATTATAACCCTTTTACTTTGCCTTATATTGCAATTTGCGGTAATGTAATCTCGTAACTATAATCTTTTTTACTTCGTACTCGATTCCTTTATTAATATTTTCTCCTTCGATTCGCTTATCGAGTATATCTCTCTTGTGATCTCCGCATATTATCTTAAGTAACGGCTACGGATTCGTATAAGCGGACGATAAGAGCCTTAGCCTCTTCTCGATTTAACCTCTCCTTAAGCGTGACGTATTTAACGGGTATTTGCCAATCGAAGGATATTCGAGTCTTATAGCCTCATTCGGTAAGGAATAAGGATTATCCGATAGTCTCGTGCTATAAGGAAGCTTATTGAAGGTCAAAGATAGTAATCATTCGCTTATCGAGTATATCTCTCTTGTGATCTCCGCATATTATCTTAAGTAACGGCTACGGATTCGTATAAGCGGACGATAAGAGCCTTAGCCTCTTCTCGATTTAACCTCTCCTTAAGCGTGACGTATTTAACGGGTATTTGCCAATCGAAGGATATTCGAGTCTTATAGCCTCATTCGGTAAGGAATAAGGATTATCCGATAGTCTCGTGCTATAAGGAAGCTTATTGAAGGTCAAAGATAGTAATCCACTCGTTCTAATCGTTTTAGTAGAAGTTAATATACGGGCGGAGGCGTTAATCGAAGTATTGATTAATAATCTCCGTTTGACCATCGGTTTACGAGTGATTTGCGGTCAAAAGCTGAATTTTAACTCTTAATCGAGTATAAAACTCTTTCTAAAAGTCCAAATCGAATTAAAGACTTCGATTAAACGTAATCGAGTCTAAAATGCCGATATAGCGTATAACGTGAGTTAAAAAGAGTAGTACTAATTATTTAGCCGTAATAGTATCTTTAACCGGGATCGAGATAAGCCGTTTATATAATCGGTCGATAATAATTGCTATTATATTATTTTTACTTTTCGACTCCGAGTATTTCTTAAAATCGATAATAACGTGTTACTACGGGCGATTAAGGATCGGGAGTTATTATAAGAGACTAGGCGTCTTATCTCGAGAACGCTTAATTCTTTTACATATATGATAATTATCATAATACCGATTTACGTCTCTCGGCAACCCCTTCTAATAATAGCGGGCTCAAAGGAGTTACTTAAGCTTACTTTGTTCGGGATAACCGATAAGAGGTTTTTCGTGAGCTTCGCGGATAAGCGCGATCCAAAGAGGTATCATTAGAGTCATTATACCTTCGATAACTACGAGCTTCCTTAATCGAAGTAATAAACCGTCTCGAAGTTACTAAGTATCCTCCTCCTCCGTGCGAGTAAAAGTTCGATAGTCTTCGAGCTTTTCCGCGGTCTTATTATCCTCGAGGACTTTATAAATCAACTTTAAATTAATATACTTTTCCTTGATACTCTCGAGAACCGGTTCGATCGGAGATAATTAGAGTTCTTTGATAATCTCGGGATCGAGTCTCGATTGAGGCAAAAGAGTCTTTATGCGGTAAGAACGGATCGCTTCCTCAATTATCGATACGTTTTCCTTTCGCCGAGTTAATGTGTCTGCTCTCTTATTAAACTTTCCCGCTTGATATATTAACTTGAAGTTATATCGAGAGAAAAGCTCAGACTATCGAGCTTATCTTCCGGAGAGCATCTTTATAAACATAAAATACTCGAGGGCATAATGATTTGAGTAGATCAAGAAAAGACCGTCCGTTTAAATCCCTTATAACTCGGGACGCTATTCCTTTAAAGCGCGAACAATAACTAGCATTTCTTTGTCGTGAATATCGTAATTTAGCTCCGTTAATTACATAGTCTTAGAGAAAAAGGTAAACGAGTATTATAATCCATCCTTTAAATCCTTTTAAGAGATAACGCCCGCGAGAACTCTATTTAAAGCGTCGATTTCCACTATAGTTTCTTAATCGGCGTAATAATAGTGTAAAATGGGTATCGAGAGGATATACTTCTTAAGAGCATTGAACGCGTCTTAGTATTTTTGCGTCTATTTCCACTTAAATCTTTTATTCGTGAGTTAGTAAAAGGATTTATACATTCGATTGTATTTGGCGATAAATTTGCGGTAGAAATTACAAAATCCTAAGAACGATTAAACCCCGCGGATTGTCTTTAACTCTTTCTAGTCTTTAATTACCTCGACTTTCTTTAGATTAACTATAATCCCTTCCGTAGAAATGATATAGCTTAAGAACTTAATTCGAGTAATATTGAATTTCGACTTCTTAATATCTGCTTATAGACCCGTATCGCGGAGACGGTCTAAGACCTTCTTTATATATGTCTCGTGTTCGAGGGGATCTTAAGAGTAGATAAAGATATTATTAAAATATGCGGTGTAAAAGTTATCGAAGTACTCGAAGAAGATATCGTTTATATACTATTAAAAGGTGGCCGGGCTATTACTTAATCCGAATAAAAAGACTCTCGATTTATAAGATTCGTAGCGAGTCCGAAAAGTAGTTAACTCTTTGGAGTCTAAGTGGACTCGAATTCGATTGAAAGTTTATCGAATATCGAGCTTAATAAAGATTTTTGCTTAAGAAAAATAAGCGAGAGTTTTATCGATTAATAGGATTGGATACTTATCTTTTCGAGTAAAATTATTTAATTTTCGGTAATCGACATAAAATCGAAGGGATTTATTAGCTTTTTTGACGAAGAGAATCGGAGAGGCAAATAGTATGTGACTCGAAGTAATAAAACTTTTATCGAGGTTCTCTCGCAAGAATCGGCGGATTTCCTCGAGTTTTTCGGTGGACTTCTTTTATAAAGGAGTATATTTAATT
The DNA here is from genome assembly GCA_900073065.1 of Phialocephala subalpina. NCBI lineage: Eukaryota > Fungi > Ascomycota > Leotiomycetes > Helotiales > Mollisiaceae > Phialocephala > Phialocephala subalpina. The sequence goes on along the minus strand of FJOG01000027.1, from coordinate 575,439 downwards.
TCGCTCTTAATATATCTTTTATTTAATTTAATTTTGTGGTTATACGAGCGATAGGGAGGAAGGACGTTCGATTCGATTTTCGAAAAAGTGGGTATATAATCCTTATATACTCGAGGTAATACTCGTTTTAGCTACTCGATCTCGGACTCGTAAGGTTATTATTCGCCCGAGAGAGAAAAGATATCCTCGAAGCTCGCGATATACGTAATATTCTCGTTTTAGCGGTCTTCGATTAATCGATTTAATTTATTGAGAGTTACCGTGAAAAGCTCATTTTCCTTTTGTTGCGCATTCAATTTATATGCCTCCGTCGAGATGTAATTAATATCGATCGATAGTTTCTACTTGTTTGAGTTTACAAGACTTTTCTTTTATCGAGGTGACGGGATATATAATTAAGTTTCTTTTCCTTGCAAAAAGATATTCATCTTCTTATAGTTCGAGTCTCGATCGGTCCGCTAATTCTTCGATTATTAGAAAGGTTTAAAAGTAAGTTTGCGAGAGGAACAGACTTTGGGAGGATCTTATTAGTCCATTAAACAATCTCGCCGTTCGACGTCTTATTAGTGGGCCGATTCGCGGCATCAAATAAGGCTATCTCGATTCGAAGCAATAATTTTCTACTAATTGTGTTTAATTAGCATATTTTGCGGCCAAATTAATTATCGAGTCTTATAACGCGGTAAAATATCTAATCTCTCGAAGAAAAGCCGTCCAAAGATTAGATCGTGTCCGCCGAGCTTGATAATAAATATAGGAATATTCTTGATTACCCGCTTGTCGATATGAAAATTAAGTTCGATATATTCGGAGATTTCTTAAGTAATATAGCCATCAAATCCCTTGATACAAATAAAACGTGGGAGTTTCTTCTTCGGAATACCCAAATAAGTATAATATAATTCAATAAAAGTAATATTAGCGAGAGAAAAAGCGTTAGCTTTAATATCAAGTAAAAAGATAATATTTATATTAATTCTATTGCGATTAACTATACACGGGAAAGTAAAAGAATTACCGCCGATTAATTGGCTCAAATCCACTTCGCTAATCTCGATATTAAATCGCCGCTTAAAAGAGGAGACTTTCTTTAAGCGTCTGCGTTTTCCGATTCGTTTTCTTTTTCCTCCTCGCCGAAATCAATAAAGCTGCCTTTTTCCTTTGCTTCTTCCTCATATCCTCCGTGTATAGCTACTATAGCAATCTAAGCCGCATTTATAAGCGTATAATACGAGCATTAAGCAATTAAATAGCCGATATCGTAGTAATAATAGTACTCGCGGGTCTCGCTGTTATTCTTCTTCGGGAGGCAGTTCTTTTCGGAGGTTTTCGGATCGTAAAAGGCTTTAGAAGGATTCGGGTTAATAAGAGTTCCCGGGGAGCGGTTTAATCGAGTATTCGGAGAGTTATTCTTAAAGTAAGCGCCCGATCCCGAGTTATAACCGTAAATTGGCGGAGAAAGAAAGACTAGCTTTTTGTTTATGACTTTTGTAGCGACTATTTTCGCATTTAATTTAAAGATGCGGGTTATTTTTTGATCAAGGGTATTAAAGTAAATAAAGAGCTCCGTATAAGTCTTATGGGTACCTTTGACGGAGAGTATAGCTCGTTAGAAAGAGAGAGTAATTTTGCGTTGTAAAGCACTAATATACTTGGACTCGGTAATCTCTGCGGTATTGGCTACCTTTAAGAATCGAGTATAAAACTCCGCAAAGTTCTCCGGGTATTTTATGGCTAGCGTAAACTACTTGTCCTTCGCGTTCTCTACTTTGTTTAGATCCTTGTAGATATCCGCAAAGTATTAGATTATTTCTTCTGCCGAAGTAAAATCGGTCGGCTTTTAATTGAGATAGCGGGAATCGAAGTGTTGTTGGGCATTTCCCTTGGTCTGATTAAAGATATAATTTATTCGAGCTAACTCCGATTCGAAATAATCCGCATTAATTAAGAGCTTAGTTTTAATTTGCTTGTTTTAAGACTCGAAAGTAATTCCGACTCCGTTTTTGGCGTTATTTTTAAGCATTGGCGGATTAGGGTGCTTTGTAGACTTCTTATTTCGATGAGAAAAGGCAAACTCGGCCGATTTAAGTCGTAAAGGCTCTTGCGAAGGCGAGCAAGATAGTCGGATATAAGGGGGAAGAGGTGTTTAAAGATCGGGAGGCGAGGCTTAGAAGGAAGTATTCTTCTCGGCTATAAGAGTTCGTACTTATCTCTTTAAATCCTCGATTTATTGATCTTTGAGCTTTATCTTTTGCTCGGCTACTATGAGCTTTCCTTAGTATTTAGTAAGTTTCTCGCGGCAAATATCGCGTTCGAGGCTTGTTAAGATTACTATTTGATGAGTGCGTTTAGCGTTATTCTCGTATAAGTCTTAGAACTCCTCGAAAGTAGTAATTTTGCAGTCTAAGTTCTCCCTTTGGCTATTAAGGCTATCTATATCTCCGAGGTCGTTTTTTAATTGGTCGAGAGGTTTGTTAGGAAGGACGGAGAGTCGATATGTACGCGCAATAAGAGCAGGCTAATCGAGAAGGTCTTGGAGGTCGGCCGAAGTTAAAGCTTTCGATAGTGCTTGCGCATTCTTCTCCGCGGCGCGTTAAGTTGCGTCTTTCGCTATATTTAAAGAGGTATAATAATCGTAGTAATCGTGAGAGGTATTATAGTATAAAGAAGTTGTTTTACGAGTATGCGCACTTTGCGACTTATTTGGGGGGGTATTTTCCGTGGGAGGGAGTTTGCACTCCAGCGTAGCGCTTACGCAATTATGTCCGTGTAGTCTCTAGTACTACTTTAAAGGATTGAGTCTCGATACTCGGGGTTGATTCGCAAGTCGAGGATTTTTCTTAGTTTTTGTTCGCGCGAGTTAAAGTCGAGTTTAAAGTCGAAATCAATTTGCGCGAGAGGTTAAAAAAGAATGCGATATTATTGAGTTGCTCCGTAGTAACGAAGTGGGTAGAGTTTAGTTTAATGTCACGAATCCAAAGTCCTAAGCGCAAAAGTGTTGCTAGAAAGCTAATTCTATTAAGACTAAACTAAACTAGGGGAAAAAGAGGGAGCTCGAGGGCAAGCCCTCGATAATATCTAACTATTCTGCCGCGCCACACCGCCTACGCTAGCACGTGATCACGTGGTTAGTCTCGAGCCGAGACTAAGCCGTGACAATAATATTAAATAAATTAAAACGTGTTTATTATTAATAAACGAGAAAGTTTATTTACGTGGTTTATATTTTCCTTCAATAAATATTCTCCTCTTTTTATTATTTCCTTTTATTAATTATATTCTTATTAATTATATTCTTATTAATTATATTCTTATTAATTATATTCTTATTAATTATATTCTTATTAATTATATTCTTATTAATTATATTCTTATTAATTATATTCTTATTAATTATATTCTTATTAATTATATTCTTATTAATTATATTCTTTCGATTAAACTTCTAATATTAAACCTTTGATATTAGATTTCTAGTATTAGACCTTTGGTATTAGACTTTTAATATTGGACCTCTAATACTAATATTAATACTAGTATTAAAAGTACGCGTTATTTCTTTTTAAAAAATTTATTTAATTTTGAAGTTTAAATTTTATAGAATAATCGAACGAATTTATCGAACCAAAGTAATTTATAATCGAGAAAATAAATAAATAAGAAAGCAAATAAAGAAAGAAAAAAGCAAATATATATATATAGCGAGAATTAAATCTAGAAATAATAATATATTTAAATATTAATAAATAAACCAAAAAAATAAAAAGTTTTCTAAAATAAATAAATTAATAAATATAAAATAAAATATATATTAAAATCTTAATTATAAAATGTTTAATTTATTATAATATTATAGATTTATTTATAAAGTTATAATTTATATTATATAAAGTAATTCTTTATATATTATAAATTTAGAATTGATAAATTTATTAATTTTTTTATATGATTTTATAGACTTTATATTATCGTAAAGAAAAGTATTAAATAAAATACGATCGAAATACTAAAACTATTATAATTCGCGATCTTTATAATAATTACATATTAAAAGTAATAGACCTTTATTATTTCTCTCGAGCTATGATAGCGACCGCCGACCGATATAGTCTATATCGGTCGGCGGTCGCTATATAAAGTATATCTTCAAAAAATAATTTCGGTATCTCGATTCCGAGTACAGCTCGCGATTAGCAAAAACCGGGAAAGAAGCCCGGAATCCGAGAATAGCAGTAAGAACGACCACTCACGGCGATTAACTCTGATTCCGGTTACAGATACAAGTACTCGGCTATATCCGTAGGCCTGTGGTTGTAGCCAGAACCACCTGTGGCTGTAACCGCCGCCCGCGTCTCACTTAATCTCAACCTCCTCTCCTCTCTTCTTCTCCTTCTCTCTCCTTCTCTCCATCCACTTCTACCACATGTCCGCATCACACAATCCTCCATATTTTGAATCTTGTGCACAGCACTATTAGGACTGTCTGCCTGCATTAGGTCGCACAATCGTGCTTTGGAACCAATTGATTTCACTACGGATTTCAGATACCTTCCCACGCGTCACTTGGTGATACAGGCATGGAGAACACACCAACTATTTAAAACGCAGTCATGTACGACTTTGATGACGAAACCCACTTCGTCGGAGAAAGACGCTTCAAAACACCAGAGCCACGAGCATCGTCGCCAGATCTGAATTGCTGGACGACTCCCGAACCCGAGACAGAGAAACCTAATCCTACGCCAGACTTCATTTTCGATACAGGCAACATTCGCCTGTTAGTCAAGGTCGATGGAAAAGTGATTGAGGGCAAGGTGGCTTCGGAAGCTTTGTGCCTGGCAAGTCCTGTATGGAAAAAGTTTCTCTTCCCACCTTGGAAAGCCGAAGAAGAGCTCCGCCATAGTGTCAAGCAAATCGACTGCACCGAGGACGACAGCACAGCGTTGTTAATACTACTCAACATTGTACACTCGAGGTTCGAGAAAGTACCGGAGCATGTGCAATATAGGACTCTTCTCAGTATCGCAACCCTCTGCGACCAATACGACTGCGTCAAGCTGGTCCGGCCGTGGTTAGTCGATAACCTATGGCTTCGTGGAGAGAAGCACGAGTCGGTTAAGATAGGTCAACACAAATGGCTGTTTATTGCGTGGGTATTCGGACGGACTGCCACGTTTCAAAAGCTTGCCATGGATCTGGTGAAGGATATACGTGTGGACTCCGAAGAGGAATGGATGAGTGTGGCACCTATGCCTCCGGAAATCATAGGTAAGCAAAACCTTGTTTCCGAGATAACCATGCTGATTGTTCGTGTTATTCTTAAGAGAGCATTCTTTCCAAACGCAGAGCAACGATCGCATCCATACTCGAGATTATATACGATGTTCTAAACTCATACGAGGCAACTGTCAAGCCATGCACCAAGGAGCAATCATGGGGTAGGAGCAAGAATGTCTGCAAAAGGCAATACGCGGATAGAGACAAATGCGATGCTATCGTTTACGGATCCCTTGTTCTTGGTCTCCAATCCATCAACTTGTACCCTCGCAAATGCCCTGAAGATATTGCCATCAGTATTAATGAGCTCGCACACCAGCTCAAGCAGCTCAATATTCTCCGCCTGCCTTGCAAGGATGGGGTGAAGTCCGATCATGGCACCTGCGGCATATTCAAAAGCGTCACCATCGCGATCGATAGAGCGCTTCTTTGCACAGGAGATCCATCTCAACAGTCACATTATACGCACATGCGAGCTCAATGTGAACGTCTTGGCAGGTAGTACTTCATATTCCAAATTCAATAGACAAGCTGAGTGGACATTGGCATCTTCTCTATCTCGACCATTTTCCACCGTGAACTGTCCAATCTAAGTGCGGTTCTCGATTGACGGATTCTGGGAGCGTAAATCCCGCTTCAGTCTCCGCAATCCTGGCAGCTGATTCGGGTTCTCTATTCGAATCAATCACCATCTCGATGTTTGTACCTAAGAAGGAAATTCGCACTTTGTGGGGGTGCTATGTTGGCATCGAAGCACAAAACCGAGCCGGACATTCTCCTCCTCCGCGTAATGTGGGTTGTTGGCATGGTCATTTTCAATTTGTGAGAGGCGGTAAAAGTCTAGATGGCATCTCAATGTCAAAATCTCGATAGGACATTTGCACCTCGCTATGAGATTCATCATCAATGTCCTAGCTTCTGGGGACAATCAGGCACGCAGCGCCATTGGCGGACACTCTATAATTTAGCGGCCGCAGTGCTGAAGATTGCGACTCGCTTCCTAAAGACGCTAAACCTGTAGGGGCCAAAGCCTGAAGCTCACGCTACAGTGGGAGCCCAAGACTCCCAACCTCAACTCCTCCTTCAGCTTCTTCCTCGACACCATCTTGACATCTCAGCCACGATAGTCTTTGCGCAAAGAAGGTTCGGTGTCTCCAACTTCGTCGCAACGCAAGAACAACCTCACGATGACGGACTCGACCCCAAGCGCCAGTGCGCTTGCGCGAACACCCCCCTCGACAGAGCCCACGCCTGACGACGCTTTCATCTTCGCTGGCAATGTCCGCATCCTAGCCACGCACAACAGGGAACGTACTGAAGGCACAGCCTCATCTGATGCGCTTTGTCATGCTCGCCCGGTTTGGAAGAAGATCCTCTTCCACCGTGGGAGAACGAGAAAGCTGGAGACGATCCGGAGGTTAAATAGATCGATTTCACCGAAGATGACAGTGTTGCTCTTCTGCTCTTGCTCAACATTGCGCACTTAAAATTTCGACGAATCCCCGACCAGCTCCCATACAAGTTGCTCCTTCAAGTTGCTATTCTATGCGATCAATATGACTGCGTGGACTTAGTTCGACCTTGGTTGAAGGATACTCTGTGGTTGAGAGACGAGCAGCTTGAATTTTCAAGGATGTCCCAGCGGCAGTGGTTGTTCATTGCGTGGGTCTTTGGGCGAGACCGTGTCTTCGAGCAAGCCGCTATACTGCTAGTGAAGCTCACCACTCGTGGCTCTGTATGGTTAACGTTGTCTCCTATGCCTCCTGGTATCGTCGGTGAGTGTGAAATGTTGTCCATCAGAATGGCTCCTTGGCTGACAGTCTTGTTCAGAAAGCATTTTATCACACCGCTTAAGGCTCATTGCAGAATTACTTGCAAACCAGCAAACGAAGTTCAGCAGAGCGTCTGCACGCTTTCGAGAAATCTTTGTAACATAAAGATCCATCGTCTGGGAGAGACATCCAAGCATCTTCAATGTGGCCTCGATGGTCTTCTCGATTTCTCGAGCCTCGTGAATAAAGTCCTTGATAACCCTTTCGACCCTGTTCTGGATTGCCACCGTCTTCACATGGAAGCTCAGAAGTAAAGCCTCTCGTTGTCAAGTGTTTCATACACGATGCTAAGAAGTGGTACCCGGCAACATGCCTGGGAGGTAAGTTGCAAGCCTGACACCACTCATCTATTAGGTATCAGGAAGCTAACTGTCTTGCAGTGTATCTTGTATATGTGTAATGTCAGAATATCGACAACTGGCTTTTTACCTCACGCCTGCCACACGCCAGCATTACGATGTCCTCCCCTCGAAGCCTATTCTAGTCGAACACCTCTCCAAGTTCTGACCGATCCCTCCATATACGTTGATCAGCAGCGGATCCATAGAGAATCTGGGCATATCTGGGATGGTTCTATTGAGGCTTTTGATATTTAATTTGCAGGCGTTCTGGCGTCAGGAATACCCCGCATGTTGTCTTCTCGATACTTTTTGCCACACAGAATGCAAGTATTGATTTCCCCCAAGACAGCTCCTCAAGGCTTCTCGTCCAGTGAGGCAAAAGAATGATTTCATTCCCTATGGTTACCATCATCCCTTACAACCTACTTGATGCTGTCCATGCCTTGTATGCCTCTAATACCAAGTATATCGATTTCTCTCCAATCATTTAATCATCTTGTATATACTATTAGCAAAGTAAAATTATGAGATTTCCAACAAATTAAACGCGATTTCTTTACTGTTGTACTATTCAATTCAAACAAATTCGAATTATATTAGATTTCCGAGGCGATCGTTTTCACCGGAGCGTTCAGAGATTTCGAAGCAGTTGGCAGTTCTTCAAGAGATGTCGCCTAACCAGAAGCGGAAGCGGAAGCGGGAAGCACCCCCACTTTGACCCATCCTGTCGAAATCTTCTGACGGACTTTTCATCAATCCCAGCAATTGCTTCGATTGGAGCGATCCATATGTTTAGGTAGTCTATAGCAATTCAACCCATTAAATGGTCCGACGATAACGATCACTTTTGCTAACTTTTCTAGAGCCATATCTCCCTGCGATAATGTAATGTATCTATCCTCCCTCCTTGCCTCGCTGTCATTGGCCGCCCCGCATCCATTCGCAAGAAAATCAGTTCATCCTAGCCCTATCAATACCTCAAGCACACTTTTGACAACATGGCAACTCTCGTGACTAGTGCTTCCGGGATCCTGGATCTTGACAGGATCCTAGAGCTGTAATGTTCGCTTATCAACCACTAGTCTGAAAACAGCCTCACGTATTAGGTATTTATCCAATTAGCTCAGGAGCTACTCCAAGCACCCCTATTTAAGTGCTTCTCTCACCCGGCCTGCCTGTCAATGAAACAAGTTTTTGTTCCAACCACTACGAGCAGGAAGTTTG
>FJOG01000027.1:535220-550991 GCA_900073065.1 Phialocephala subalpina | reverse complement strand
TTAAATAAAAAAGGAAAAAATTTTAAATTAAAATTTTAAAATATATTTTTTAATTAATATAATATATTAATATATTTAAATATATAAATTAATAAAATTTTTCTAATATAATAATTAATTTTAAATTTCATTTATTATAATTTTTTTAAAAATTATAAAAATAATAATATTTTAATATTTCAAATAAAAATATATTTAAAAGAATTTATAATCATAATTTTATTATAAATATATTTACTAATTAATAATTTAATTAAATTATAATTTATTTATAAATATTAAAATATTTGAAAAAAATTAAATTAATAATTATAAATAAAATTTTATTATTTTCTTAATAAATTTTTTTTAATATTATATAAAAAGAAAATTTTTTAATAAATTGATTATAAAATTATATTTAGTATTTTTAATATAAATTCCTTTTTTTAAAAAAAAAATTATATTAATTTTCATAATAAATAAATATATTTATTTTTAATTATATTTATTTATTATTTTATTATTCTTTTTTTAATTTTATTAAATATTAATTTCTTTTATTCTATTGAGATTATATTTCAATATATAGAATCAACGGCAAAAATATTCTTAAGATGCGAGGTACGCGAGAGTACCCCGGGTACACGGGGTAGTTAGGGACTATAAAAATTACACCGGGTACTTGGAATCGCACATAAATATCATACTTTTGAGCCCTTATATTTTAGGAATTAAAAGTCGTATAAAGAATTGGTCTAATGCAATTTAATGCACTAAATGAGAGCTATACGGGCATAATAAAATTATAAGATTTTATTAAGTAATAAGTGCAATGCACTTTAGTAAAGTATTGGTTACAATGACTATTTAATGCCTTAGGCATTAACTATTTTGCCGAGGAAATATCAAAACCTTATGTATGAGGGCCTTAGGCTATAGGGCCCCACCTACTTACCTACCTACCCACCCACTAACTACGGGTCTTATCGTACGTAATTACTATATTTAAAATAAACTTTGCGAAATAAATCGATTGCCGTAAAGTATAGATTTTAAGCGTTATAATTGGTTAAATGAGAGTATATCCGAAGAATGCCAAGCTAGCTGATAGGGCCACACGTGACTCGATAAGAAGCTTAGCGTCGGGAAGTGATTATGCCGATACGGAAAAAGTTCGATTTAAAGACTTGGCATCGGCAAATAATTACACTGCTCCGAAAAACGAGAATAATTATTTAATAACTTATATTATAATAACTACACGTCGCATTTACAAACGGAAAACGCCATTCGAATGCGTTTAATTAATTTTATAATCCTATAAGAAAATATTTTTTGCGCTAGTTTAAACCGGTCTTTGACCGGCTTTTGGGGTCATAGCCCGGTTTTTGGGGTTGATGGGGTAATTGGCGAGCCAATAGGGTAGCTCGCGTAGGTCGAGTAATCGGGGTCATTGAAAAAACTTTGGCGTTGATAGTTTTTGGTTTTTATACGGAATTAACCTTTATTAATACGTATAAACTTTATATTATATATCATAAGTCTATATAATCTCAATACGAGCTGCCGTGATACGGGCGTATACTATCGAAAACACTATCAACTTGACCTTCATCGTGATGCTAAATAGACTTGTGTATGGTATTGGCTGATTTCAACTAGACATTCGACCGACTCACTCCAAGCAGAATGTTCCAAGTAGGCTGGATGGTTATCAAGGTAAGGAGTACAGTATTTCTTACATTTTGCTACACACTATCAAACCCTGCTTTCCTGCTCCCATCCTACTGCATTCCTCCAAGCTCAAAAACCTCGCCTTCCTACTGTTCATGAGTATGGACTCCATGTGTACGAGGGGCTTCGCCATGGTAAATATGAGTCTTCCTCATAGTCCTCATCATCTAAATTCTTGACTCTATCCTCAACATCTTCATGTTCCACGCCACTTCCTCTGGAGCAACCCAGTCCCAGTTTTCAAATTCAAGCGGCCTTGCTTGGACCGCTGTTCTGGACCTGCTTCCCCTTGACGGATGGACTCTATTGGATAACTGTCTCATGGTATTTCTTTGCAATGTACAGATACTGTCCAGTTCATTGTTCAAACTCTCTCCCGCAACCTCATCGCGCCAGCAACAGTCCTTCCGCATGGCAGATCGTACCATACGAGAAAAATGGAGCAAAGTCGATAATTTGATCGGGCTTCCTTTTTTCGGTCGAGGATAGAGATCTCGGCGCTTGAGCCTGATCAAAACTTTGTCGTAGACAAGTTTCTTGCACGATTCTTCGCCACTGCGAGGTGCGGAACAGGGTTTTGTCGACCAAACCTCGAGCTTCGAGAGGTAGCTTATCAGTTGCGGAAGTGGTCAGGGCAAAATGTATGGTATTGATGTCAAATCTGCCCTTCTAGCTAAGTGGAGATGTCTCCTTGATATAGTGCTCTTACAAGCACATCCGAATTAGGCCAAACTGCCTAGTGAAACGATGCGTAACTGATAATGTGGCTTCATGCCAACATACACCGATTTCCCCACTGCACTGCCACTGATTACGAGTCCTCAATTGACATAGCTGTACAGGATATCAAGGGAAGCTTCAGCAGTGTATTCTTGTGCTGCGATGATCTCCTCTACGTCGAAGTCAGGACTTGTAGGTACTATTGGAATGGATAAAGATGTCACCTACCATAGATATAAGCTGGCAAAGGCCAATGTTCGGGAATAGCAGGGAGACCACCAATCTTGCAGTTCTGATACATCCATAAACAAGCATCCTTGAACATATCTATCCCCATATTACACTCCCATGGAAATACCAAGCCGAGCAACATCATTGCCTGGCGGTCATTCGGGGAACTCACAACGAAGGTTTCCTGGTAGCCCCTTCGAGAGTAATCGTATCTTCTCCACTGGTAATCCACCCAATCATCAATCAAATTATCCAGCAGGTTATTGCAAATGTACTTGTTGCAAAGAATTGCCAGATTGACAAGCAATATTCTTCGTGGCTGCTTCAACGGATAGCTGTGAACCGAAGGTGCGTAACGGGAAGTAGCAGAAGCAAAGCATCCTCATTGTCATCCGTGAAATATAGCTCTTTGACAGGTTGTGCGATCGCTGAGTGTTCCTCCTCGTTACGCTCGCGCTTTCCCTTATGCTCGGTGACTCGACGTCTCCTGTAGACCAAGGTGGGAACAAGAAGTTCTCCCAAACCGAACTCGCGAGGGCCATGGCATGCGAAGATACATGCGTGTAGGCAGGAGAACCCTTGTACATGACCTTGAGGCAGACGTCGGAGGGTGTGAAGCTGAACTCGGAGGGGGAGGGCGTGTTTTCGAGTGGGGTTGTTGGTGGCATTTTGACTTTCGGGTTTGCTTTGTTGTTGAAGAGTCGAGAGGGATTGCAGAGGTAGATGGTGCTGCGTTGCGCTGAATTGAAGGGAGGCTGTGGCCGAGAGGGGATCTTTTGAGGAGTTGAGGAAAGCGCGAAGTTGAAGTTGAGAAGTCAATGGCGCGTAGACTGGCGAAGGGCGGGGTAATTTGATTGTCGACTTTGTTCGCAGGTATGTTCGAAGCAGAGAATAAGTGGTGTGTTTACTGTGGTGCAATTTCGTTTTTGATCGTGTTCGAAGTTGCTTGATGGTCAGTTGAAAAGAGGGAGGTTTGGTCGAGTGGTTGTGGGGGCGACTTGCTGAAGAGGGGTGTTTTGTCGATTGTGCGCAAGGAAATATCCAAGATTTGGTCGGAGCGCTGTATTTAAAAGGGGTTTCCCGCGCTAGACGTGTTCGTAAGATACTTGTATCGTGATAGAGTTGTCTTGGGTAGGAGTCGGAAGGTTGGTGGGGAGGCTCGAATGTCTGTCCGAAAGATCAACATTCAAGAAAGGCTAGTCGAAGAGTGAGTACAAGTTCGAAGGCGAATGGGAGTCGAGGGTGAGCTTACAAAAAGATATTTTGAATTGTACATGGCTTGAATCTTGTCGAGAACAGGTGTTGAGTGAAATGTTATGGTAGTTGTCAACATGGAGGCGTCGAGTTTCCATAGGCAAAGTTCGCAGCAATGATCAGCAGAAAGACGAGAAGGATGACAGCTTGATTTTGTCGCTACCTTTACTTGTTACTTTGCCATAATCTTCATGCCAAAGCTCGATTCCCATCAAAGCCCCTCCAATGCACAACTTCGTGCCACAATTTTCACATCAGATGCGTTATCACCCTCAACACATAAATTGGTATTGCCATTCCATCACTGCTTATTATCCATCTTCGCTTTCTTCTGAGCCAGATGCTCCCGCTCTGAATCCCCAGCAGGACTTGGGATATTCTGCAAGATTCTCATGACTTCGAGGCCAGGATTGAACTTGGGAGAACATGTAACACCAAAATCATGAGAAAACCCTTGTAGAGCAAATCCTTGGATCTGTCTTGCGAGAGTTTCAACACTCACGTGAATGTTCTTAGCTCCCTTGCGTGGCCACAGCTCGATCTTCCTCGCATTTCTGATTAGGGAACCAAGGGTTATATCGTGACAACCTTCTTTCTTCTGGGTGCATAGAATGTCCTTGCTGTTGGCGTACATGTCGATCGCGTTGTAAACAATGCGAGTGAGTTGGTCGATCACGGCTAGTCGAGCGGACTTGATTCTATCTGTATCATTGTTCAGCACCGATTCGGACATTGCGGAAACCCAGAAACATTGAGGTAAGATCAGATACTCACCAATAGTACCGGAGGGAAGCAAGGTGGTGAATGGGAGTCCCGCATGAGTCAAGAATCTCCCGCTACCGTCCGAGCGATTGTTCTTAACCATGAAAATGGCGATCTGGTCAAACAGTTTCTCGTCTCCAAATGTCCAGGCAGTGAACAATGTCTCGATATAGTTGCTATTGACTGTTGTCGGATGATTGCCTTGCAACCAGGATCCCAGCCACGGCTTAGCAAGGTGCCCACAGTTATACTTGTTGCAGAAGACCGCAACTTTGTGATGATAAGGAAGAGTGGCGGTGGGAATATCTCCGAATCTGAGATGTACAATCTGCAGAATGAGAAGAAGTGCGTCTCCATCATCTTCAAGGAAATCAATCTCCGAAGCAGCAGAGGGTGCGCACAATGCCGGCTTGGGTGAATCGCGATGCTCCTCGAGTTCTTCGATGCCTTGTTCCTTCTTCGCCTGGTGATGATGGCCTTGGGACGTATGAGGGTATATGAGTGACTTCCAAACGGGGCTGGCCATTGCCATAGCATAGGGTGACACGTTTCCAACGACCTTTATGCCATTGTACGTGACGTTAATAGTTACGCCATCAGGGTCGAATGCGAACATAGGGTGGGGCATTGGACCGTCCGGTGCGTTGTTGCTGCTAAGGGTGCTGGTTTCATCTGGAAGGGCCTGGTTATTGGTCGCAGGTGCGAATAGGCCAGGGGTAGCTCCCCTGCCCGAACCAGTATCATTCAAGTTTCCGAAGAGGCCGAAGGACTTCGTACCAGTAGGAGTAGCAGCAATGTTACCAAAGAGGCTTGTGGGCTTAGAGGAAGATTGACCAAAGAGACTTGTTGACTTGGCTGAATCTGGACCGAAGAGGCTCGTCGATTTGGTGGGCTCTGAACCAAAGAGACCGCCACCTCCATTGTTCATACCTGAGTTGTAGCTTATCAGCCTCTAGAATCTCCCGGCTCAATTCAAGTAATTGAAATATTGGATAGAGCCAACGCCGCCGATACTGGTTCGATAGCGCTGAGTATGAGGAAGTAAATAATGGACGTACCGGATGTAGCTGGCTTGCCAAATAGACTGGTACCGCCAGTAGCATACTTAGTGAAGATACTGAGATTCGGAGCCGACGTAGCACTCTCAGCAGACTTCTTAGTCACATCTGCAGCTGTAATTCCGAAAGGACTCGCGGCGCCGGGAGCAAGTGCCTTCGCAGCCGGCGTGGGGGTGGTTGAAGTACCAAATGTGAAAATTCCTGCAGACGGAGCAGCAGGATCTCCTGTACCACCAGGGACATTCTTATCGGAGTTGGAGGATGACATCGCGCGCGGTGTTGCTCTTTGGTGGTGTTTGTAGAGGGAGACTTCGTTGTTGTCGCCGGAAAGAAGTTAAGATCGCACAAGATGTTGAATTTTAGCGTGGAACTAGCTTGGTCGCGAGACTTGAAAGTGAACTCTAGTCAAAGACGCGTGAACACGATGAAGCCAAGCTCTAGTTCTAGCATTCGAGCTCGGGAAAGGCGATCGAGCAGCAGACTTGCGGAGGTGGATTTAGGGGATAAAGGTCCTTCGAAAGGGAGTCTCCAGTGTGGGATCGGAGCAGCGGACGACTATTGGGATCTGGATCAGAAGAGCTTTAGAAAGTTTCGAGATGAGAAGTTTATAAGAGGTAGTGTTCAAGGCCTAGGTTTAGCAAATGCTTACGAACGCAGAATCATCAAGAGGAAAATCAAAAGAGAATGTTTTGCCACTACGTGAAGAGTGCCACAAACGCCATTCCATTTCCCACTCTAACAGACTCTAGTACTCAGTCGATGAAGGCTACACCGGTATGCATTTCCCCACCGCCCTTGAACTCCCCTTAAGCAACTCTGAATGTACCACCTTTGTGGGGAGATGGACAGCCCTCGAATCCTATTTCACCTCCTCCTCGTCTGCATGCCATCTCCCTGCTTGTATCCTCATATGTTCTCGGTGACAATCCTGTGTCAGATCTGGTATGTTACGTGAGTACTGGAGTACCTCTTGCCAATGTCCAACACAACTTCGACACTTGTTTCGGCCACCTAGGCAGGCCACTAATAGCCTGGAACAAGTCATTGGCGCTCCTAGCCCATTGACTAGCATCGGGTATGAGGGATTCGGTCGTCAGGAGATCGAGGCTGGCGAGTGTTCGAATAAGGCTACCCAAGAAGATATCATCGCAGCATGGATTGCGAAGGCACATTTTGCGTGAGGAATATGTCAACTGGGCCACCCGTGACTTGGGAGTCTCCAATATTTTCTCAATGGCATTCTGGCGGGCCTCGAGAATGTTATCTAAGAATGTTAGCATGAGTTGCGAACTTGCGAGAAAGCTTCAGAATCAACGCCATCAGTGACCCAGCCCCCGTGGGACTTTCTTGGGCCGATTTGGACATCGCCGTCTGCGAGACCATGGCTGAAAGAAATGGGTATCTGGAAACTGCGGACAATTCTAGGGGTTTGAAACAGCTATTCGGAAGGAGAATGCTCGTACCTAGAATGCCAGGAGGTAATTTTTCTGTCTTTAGAGACACCTGCACCCCAGCCCCACCGTAAGGAACGTTCCCATCTGCATCAATCACCCAAGCAATAGCCTTAGCAGTTGTTGCGAAGACGCGATCAAAGCCAAAAACCCATGCGGCGAACAGCCACCTGTATGCAAATTCTCCTCGTCCAAATTGTATGTTCGAATTATCCCACCAGGTGCTGAGCCAAGGTTTGATGAGCTCAACGCAGCCGTAGATATCGCATAGCTCAGCAACGCCATGAAGGAGGTCCGAGGACAGGGTCGACTTGATATGTTTGAATTGAATGTGGGCGACGCGAAGCAGAAGCAGGAGCGCATCTCCATCGTCTTCACGGAAATCGAGCTTGTCCACGGGAGGAGCGCAAAGAGCTGGCTTCGGTGCAGTTAACCTCTATAGCCGGCCAGTCAGTAATTATTCTAGGTTCGACAAACATTGTCCCACAGCACTCGGGACATTGTTTTGAGGGAAGATCCAACCCTGTATAACAAGAATATCTTCTCCACGAGGACAAATACCTACTTCAATGACAGATAAGGTTTGTTGACTCGGTGCCCATGGTGGATAGATGAATTTCTTCCACACCTTACTGGCTAGGCACATTGCGACGGAGGAGACTTTGCTAACTATTTCCTTCCCCTTGTATATAATCTGGATTTCGACATCGCTAGGCTCGAATTTAAAGAGACGCGAGATTGTCTCAGTATCGGAGGGAGATTGGCTGGGTTCGCTGGGTTCCGCGGATGAGGGCATGGATGCTATGTTGAAAGAATCGAGGGATGGTTGCTGTCAGGTGTAATTTGAAGGAAGGACGTGGCTCGAAGTTGTGGTAGAATTGAAGACGGAAATTTAATCTGGAGTGGGAAAAAATTGAAGGCGAATCGTAACCAATAACGGGAGCGCGAAGACGAGCGGGAAGCACAGATTAGCTGCGAACGCAAATTTGAATCTCCTAGCCGTTTCTGGACTTTCTTGGCTGCTTTCATTGTATTTCGCTGACTCAGAGCAGGAAGTCGGTGTCGTCGCAATATTTCGGACCACAAAAGCTCTCCTGATTGTCCCGCAGAAGCTGGGCACGGGCAATGTTGGTATCGCAGAAGCGTCATACAAACTCATCCAAGCCCCAGAGGTCCTCTTGCTCAGCCTCAGGACTGATATCAGCGTACAGCTTCCGTGGTCCACGGTCTCTCCATTTGCTCACATCGTCGCAGTCTGGAAATATCTCAGAACCAAATCGATCGATCATTTCTCGAACTCTAACCACCAAGACGCGTCTCTGTTCGATCAACCTATTGATGATGTGCGAGGAGGTTGGACTTAACGTCAACACCAGAGGATAGATGGACTTGAGTAAGTCCATACCTTGCTCCCCGAACAACAGAGCAGCATAAGTGATCATCGGTAAAACAAGGATGCATGTACTGATGATTAGAGAAGTCGGGGTCCGTGCGGGAATATATTCCCAGACATGGTTGTAATTGTTCAATACCACGAGCAAGATTGTGTAGAATGTGTAGAAGATTGGTGCAAGTGCAAGGGCGATCAGAATCTTCCAAGATGCCATAACATCGTGGCCACGGATCTTCACGCTGGATGCTGCCAGCGCTTCAGCGGTCTTGCGGCATGAGAGACGAGTTGTCAAGATGAATATGGGAGCGAAGAGGATCAGGCCAGGAAGCGTCAATACGGCAAGGATCCCAAGCTTGAGAAGTCGGTATAGCAGTGTTGGCAATCTGAACAGCATCGGGAAATGTTTGTGGTGGCTGCTAGTGGACAGAAGCTGGTGGTCTTTCAAGTTCAGAGCTTTCAAAGAGGCCATGTATGACTTTATATCCTTGATGAGGGATTTCATTTCCGGAGTCTGAGAATATGTTGTGTATCCCTTCACCAAGCGGCGATTGAGTTCAGTGGATCGTGCCAAGGATATTCTCTTCTTCTCTTCGCCATGAGGTGTGTTGGTGAGGTACAGGCGTCGAGCTGCATGGACAAGCTGTACACGTTAGCAGGGAAGAATGTTGAAAGTGAACCGAACGTACATTCAACGTCTCAAAGTCTGGTGCTGAGACAGTGACAGCTGCCAGTGCCTGCGAAATGTCGTTCATCAGGCCACCAACAGCATCACGCTTCTTTCCGTTTTTGAATGCATCGATGCGAGACTCGGAAACAGGGATTGACTCTCCGAATTCGATGACAGCTCGAGAGCGGAATTTGTGTGCAGTGAAGTAAGTCAATCCGACAGGAACGATCGTGACTTTGGTGTCTCGGGAAAGAGCGCCAAGCGCCATGATGGCAATACCGGCTAGGAAAGAACGACTATCAGCAAGAGGTACCGTTCAAAGTAATGCGGCTTACCTTTGAGAGGTAGTAGTTGTGTTCGATCATGGCTTCCACCTTCCGGAAAGATGCCAATGCAGCCATCAGCAGCAAGTCTTTCAAACACAGCGTTGTACACCTCGGTTTGGTCGACATGAGGAGCGACTTTGAACTTCGTTCCGGTAAATGAAGAGGCTAGAGCACCAGTGTGAGCACCAGTGAGCTGGAATAAGGCATCCGGATGCAAGTTTGAATTCTTCAAAACTAGTCTGTCAGGTCCGAGAATCTGACCGATGTCCAACTTTTGCGAGTCGCCGTTTATAATTGGAAGATATATTGAACCACCAGCTTTGAATGTTTCAGATGTGAAGTCTGTGCCGATTCCATGTAAGACATTTGGATTTGCCTCTGGGTCTTCGAGGTAGATCGTCCCTGGAGCTGATTTTGCAATGTCCATTGCACGAGAAACGGGAACGGCTCCGATCATCGAAGCCATAGTGCCGACAAATTTTCGCTGGAAGGACTTCTCTGCCATGAGCCATGATATACGACGGTTCAAAGAGCGGAGGATCCTCATCAAAACGATAGAGTCAACGAACTTCAAGAGTCAGCATAGATCTAGTCATGCGACATGGTAAGAATTCTTACCTGATTCGAGTGAGGAGCTGCCACCAGAATGACAGCGCCATCAGATGGGACATGCCATGCTCCTCGAACTTGCACTTCTCTGAAGAAGAGGCCTACGGCCAAGGCGAAGGTCCGGAGGATGAGGTCGTAGACCCAGCCGATAGTGGGAGGTAGTGAAAGTTGTTGGGCCATGGTTGCTGCAGGGACTTGTGCTTCTCTCACGACAGTTTGGTCTGATGGATGAGTGTCGACACGAGCCAGTAGACCGTTCAGCGGCCAACTTCGAGGAGTAACGGGGGAGAGATTGTTTGTCGATGAGGTGAGAGATGAAAATACGGGTTGACATGTCCACAGCCTGGGAACTCAGGCGTTGAGACACTGACAAAGCATGACCCACATTCACGTGAAAGCCTCTATCCCCCCTTTCCTTCCTTCGGATACCGAGCATTCGAACATTTACTCTTCGCTTGCATTCTAACTGCAGTTCATGCATCGAGACTGAGAGTTCGTTGCGTACCGAATCATTGGGCAAATTGAGACGAGATTTAGGCACACAATCATTTATTTGTGCCAATCTGGCTTCCAGCAGACATGGCCTTTGCGATGCCTGCTCAAGGTGACATTGTGCAACATATATTGTCCTCTATCGATATAATTCAATACTTGGCACCTCCTGAGATACCGAAATGGCACGTATCTCATTTACCGGGCACATCTGTCAAGGGTTGGTACGACGATTTACCCGGTCGAAACAGCCTCTTCCCTTTCTCACGAGATGGAGAGCGACCGCGAAGTCGACAACACGATGTCTTTTCTCGATGGCATCATCAACGTAAGCCGGTCCACGGGAAAGATGAAAGCCTTCGTACAGGCTCTTATATGCCTTTGTTTGATTTCAGGTAAGTCTTTAACCTGGGCCATGTGACCAGACGTATCGAAGCACGGAGCTCACAACTTTCTAGTCACTGAAGCTATTCAGTGCAATTCCACTGATGCCTTTGGTCCCTATGCTTCATTCTCTAATCAGAATGATGTAGACACCAAGCTTGCAGGATGCACCAGTATCGATGGAGACCTTTACATTAAACAAGGCTACACAGGATCCTTCGTCATGAACAATATCACGAGTGTTTCTGGATATCTGCAAGCTGATTTTGGCGGACCGGGGAACTTAGAAGGCCCTACTTCCATTGAGGTGAATGATCTGATCTATTTGGGAGGACTATACATATCGGGTATACCACCTTTGAAGAACGTCTCATTTCCGGACTTGAACACTACTTCGGATCTTGAGATACATTTCAATGCCACTGGAGCTGAGGCACACTTCCCATCTTTGAGTAATGCCACGAATCTCCTGCTTTATGGACCAATGCATAAGTTCTTAGGCCCTGTCCGACAATCAATTTCGTCAAGCTGACGATTCTATTTAGGATGGACTTTCCGTCCCTGACCACCGCGAATCGCTTGACGGTATCTAGCAACGATAGTTTCAACGATCCTAGCTCTCTGAATTTTTACGAATATGTCGAATACCCGTACCCGCCTTTGGATATATCCTTTGCCTCGATACAGAATTGCACGGCATTGTTTTTGTATGGCAACCTTTCAGGGTAGGTGAAGACTTCACTTCCTCCGAACCAAATTGACAGAATCATTAGACTTTCGATGCCTCAACTCGCGAATTGCCCCGGGCAAACTGCATACTCAGGCGGTGTCACGATCGCTGCCATTGGCAACCAACTCAATGTCACTTTGCCGAATCTTTGGAACACAACCCAGATCACGTTGAGTGGGACAATCGGCAGGTGAGATGACCAGACTCCTCAATGTCACTGCTTGATTAGCTGAACAAGTATAGCTTTTCGTTCCCTTCTCTCCTCACACTGGATGGGTTGTTCAATCTCTACAGCTACTATTCCCTCGGCTTCAACTTCGCACCTCTTAAAAGTGTTTCAGTCCTTTACCTGAACAGCAACCTGACAAGGTATCTTCCAAATCTCAAGCTTCTCTGTGTCCGTCTTGATCGGAGAAACAAGCTGACGAATGGACATCAAGTCTGAACTTGAGCACCATACAAGAAGTAGATCAAGTCACTATCTACTCCTCTGTCCATCTCGATTGCACCCCCGCAGCAGAAGCCTGGGCCCGAGCCAAAACCGTCCCATTAGTCACGGACCACGATCAACAATTGCACAACGATGCATGGAGCAAATTCTCGTGTAACTATTATCATCCCGACAAACCCGGACTCTCGAAAGGCGCAAAGATAGGTATTGGACTTGGGGTAGGACTACCAATCTTCATAGTGCTCGTCTACTTCCTCAATCGTCAAGGCAGGAAGAATGCAGCGAGGAGAGAGGCCAAGCTTGAGCCGCCTCCACCGTACGAACACGAATTGAATGATTGGCATGCGCGAGACCTAACAGGGCATGAAGACCTAGCCGCTCTGCCGACTTATGTACCGAGGTCAGAGAGAGCAGTGAGTGTGAGTGATGTGAGCTCGTTGAGTGACGATGATGGCGAAAGAGCAATCCATGAGCAGGTACCACCTAGTCCAGTTGGGGAACCTGGCGATGGTATACATAGGGGATTAGGAATCAGAACTGGCCACGAAGGACATACCTGATCACGTGTAAGCAGGAGTGGATTTGACCAAAAGAATTCAATCTTGTTTGTAAAATTGTACGACGGAGCCATGGAATTTCAAGAAGGCATGAGCTGTACTTTGGAAGTGTTCGACATCAAAATAAGAGGTACATTACTTCAACAAGGTTCTACGGACCAGCCAGACCATCAACGAGGAGCCTGGTTTGATGCTGTGAAACTCAAAGCATTTTTGGAGGTTGTTTACTTGAAGCTCGTATCAATATCGCACTCGCCACAGACCTGCTTCTTCCAGCAAGTCGGTAAGCTCCCTAATTGGCCCTGCACAAATTGACAATGTATATGCAGCATTTAGCCGAGTACTTATCCTGCTCTAGAACTTTGGACAGTCGTCCGATCCACTCCACCGATCTTGTCCATGTGTTAGAAATTTCTGAACAATGTTTCGAAACTTCTAGTGGCGATGTTCTAGATCTTAATTCTAGAGCACAGCAATGCGATGCATAGATGCTCGAGTCTGACCTGGTTCCTCGCAACCGGGTTCCTTGCACCACGTGAGCATGGATTTTCAACTGGACACCTCCTCAGCACCTCAACTGACAACGAACAGACGGTCAAGCAAAAGAATGCTCCTTCTACAGAGCAATTGGAAAGAACCTAGTCTACACCCAATCT
This sequence comes from Phialocephala subalpina, assembly GCA_900073065.1. Lineage (NCBI taxonomy): Eukaryota > Fungi > Ascomycota > Leotiomycetes > Helotiales > Mollisiaceae > Phialocephala > Phialocephala subalpina. Next base: position 537,534 of record FJOG01000027.1, on the reverse strand, counting down.
GACATCGACAGCAACCCCTCAAACTGCACAACAATAACAGGCAGCATCCTGATCGCAAACAACTTCACCGGAGACCTCAACCTAAATGGAATCTTCACTATCACAGATGGAATCTCGATCTATGATGTGGACCCCGTACATGTGATGTCTGCTCCGTTCTTGACTTCTGTCACTGCTCTGGATGTGAACACCGTTGGAGCGGCGGGAATTAGTGGGTTCGATAGTGTTCCAATGATGAAGCATATGTCGTTTCCGAATCTTCAATCGATTGGGATGTTGGAAGTTCATGCGGGACCAAGTGGTGTGGATTTGGAGTTTCCGAGCTTAACGAGTGCAGAGAATGTTTACCTCACTGGGAATATAGACAAGTTTGGATCTCTCCTCGGTCAAGCAAAGAAAGAGGACTGATTACGAAGCTAGCTTGAACTTTAAACGTCTTTCGTCTGTCAGAAATGACTTAACAATCGTGCCATCCAAATTACTTGCGTATGGAGAAGCTGCCCTGCTGGAGTACTCAAACCTGGAAGGGTCGACTTTCAACGCGATGCCAATTGACCTCCGCTCTCTCCAAAACACCAAATCTCTGTACCTCGTCGGGAACATTACAAGGTTAGAATACACAGCTAGGAACCGGACCTATTGATCTGACCTGAACCTTCTTAGCGTCGACGTCCCTTTACTCGTCTCGACTGATGGTGATGTGGGAACGAGCGACTTGCACTCGCCAGGTGTGACGATCGCGACGAACGCCAACTCACTCTCATTGTAGATGCCCAAGCTCTCCAATGTAACTCAGATATCCTTATACGGCACAATCTAAACGTAAGTGAGATTTGTTCAAGACGAATCATGATTTGTAACTGACCTAGGCAGTGTTGTATTGCAGGCTTTGCAAGGGGTCGATGGAGACCTCTCATTTTCGCTTATGGGCAGTAGAGTTCCCGCGAACATATCTCTTCCCGCTTTGCTCACAGCCTCAAATATCCTGATCGGTGGGGACATTGACAAGTATGAATCCCTCAGAGAAGCATTCTCCCAGCTAACGAGGATCAGCTACTCCTTCCCCAAACTCCAAAACATCCAACAGAACCTCACAATCACCAGCATCGAACCCCTACTGTAGACTGCACGCCCGCCCGCACAATCTGGAACTCAAAATCCCTCTCCCGAAACGGCACATTCACCTGCCACGGCGAACAACCCGCAACCATCAACACACAACGCGGCCTCGGCCCCGGAATCATCATAGCCATCGGCATAGGCTGTGCCCTTATCGCTATTGTAGGAATATTCCTCGCGGCAGCTTTTCAGAGAAGGAAAAGAGGGTTTGAGCCCAAAGCACAGCCTGCTTACGAACAGGAGTTGGAGGAGCGGAGCGTGCAGGCGAGGGTGAGGGGTATATTTGAGGATGTTTTGCCGGGGTATGCGCCGAGGGTTCCGACGAGGGTCGGGGTGAGGAGGGAGAGGGGAGATGTGATGTCTTGGGGTGGAGAAACGGCGGTTGAGACGCTGCCTGGGTATGAGGTTGGTGGGTATGGAGGTGAGAGGAGAAAAGACGAAAGGGCATGGGCGAAAAATTCTAATTGATGAAATTGGGACTTTGAATCTTTGATGCATGCTTGGCTTAAGATGTGGTACTGAGCTTTCCATCAGAGCAGGACCGTAGATGTGATTGTCCCAAAGGCGCTAGGTCATGACAGCACCTTGAACAAGATTTTTCATAGCAAATAATAGCATAGAAAGTTGAGCAATGATAGCTGGGAGGGAAAATATGTCTCAATACTACACCTTTTCCTTCAAAACCAGACCCGTCAATAAATCAAAAACCCAGTCCTTGTTTTCGAAACCCGGAAAAGCAAAAGTAATGTCAGCGACCCATCCTCGTAATCCCCCAAGAGAGGCCAAAACAGTCTTGGCAATCCTTTGTTCATGGCCTACTATCCAAGGGCTCATATCCCAAGCAACAACCAACTCCTCTATCTTTCGCTCTCGATGTCTCAGCAACGCCGAGACAATCTGCTTCAGTTGGTCCGCGCAAAGGTATATTGCGGCACCTTGTGTCATTCGACGCCTTGGGACACAGTTTCCGCGTGAGAAATTGCCTGGCTCTGGGCAATGTCCGCTGCAGCAGAGGCCACCCCTGTGAAGTTCGACAAATAGCATGACTTTGCGTAGCTTCCCTCCATGAGAACTCAAGAGACTACTCTGCGTATGTCGGTCCCAAGACTGCCATCTTATGCTTGGAGCTGCAACGTGCATATGATAGGCTGGGGTGGTGTATAGGACGCTCGACGTGAGTTGATTGAGAAGACGA
>FJOG01000027.1:408240-534520 GCA_900073065.1 Phialocephala subalpina | reverse complement strand
GATGCGGTCTATGCCTTTGGCCGGCATGTTGGCAGAGACTTTTGGAAACTGCAAAAGTGCCGGGTAAGGCGTACTTGCAGATTTGAAGAATGAGCTCGTGAGGCAGTGTCAACAGAGTGAGGGGAGTGGCGGAAGACATCTTGCAACATGGAGTCTCGACTGCCGATCTCTGAAAGAAGAAGTAACTCAATCCTTTCGAGGGAACAGAGAGTCGATGGTCAAAGGTAGAGAGGTAACGGATCGATGAGTCGTCGTTGAAGGCATGCGTTTCCAGGTTCCATTGACGCGTGGCACGTGACCCAGATCAAGACAACCTCGGCATCACAAATCCAGCCTCGCGGAACTTTTTGCTATCAACAGTCTCACTTCACGACAAGCTCCTCAACGAGCTTCATCTACCGCAACCATGGAGTTCATGACTGCCCTCCATTCGACCTTCGATGACCACAAACCCTCCCTCTTCGAATTGCTCTCGGAAGCTCAACTCGCCGGTCTTCTCCCACCCTCCCTACGATATCTTCTCGCCGTAGCTACCCACCGACACCCACGCTACCTCCTACGAGTTCTGAACTCCTTCGACGAGCTCTATGCCTTGCTTATGCTAGTGGTAGAACGCCACTATCTAAAGACACATGGTGGTGGATTCACAGAAAACTTCTACGGCCTCAAACGCGAGAAAGCATTATCCGTTGGCGAAATACCACGAGCAAACATCGCAGCAGCTTCGCACGTCCGCGAAGCCCTCACACTCAACAATGCGGATATATGGAAGAACTTGGCGGTCATGGTGGGTCTGCCATATCTGAAGAGGAAGCTGGATGAGAGTTATGATATCAACGCGCCGAGAGCGTTGCTAGGAGCGGCCTATACACGAATGCCGCCGAATCCGACGATGAAGCAAAGATTTATGCATTATTATCGATGGTTTTTGCGGAATGTATACCCAAGCATGAATGCTGCATACTATTTTTCGATGCTAGCATTCAATCTTGCATATCTGTTCGACAATAGCAAATACCACTCTCCGTTCATGTGGCTAATTGGGACGAGGATGAGGAGACTGGGAGAGGCAGACTACAGGGCAATCGCTGCTTTGGATGAGCTAAAGGAAGGACCCCGTGGAGGAAACCTCGGAGTCACAAGTATATTCAGTCCGAGAATGCTCGGAGACAGGGCGTTGTCGAGTTTGAAGATCTTGCTTCCCACGAGTATTTTTGCTCTGAAGTTCTTGGAGTGGTGGCATGCTTCGGACTTCGCCAGACAGTTATCTAGGAAGGCCGCAGAAGGTATAGAGCTTCCACCGCCCATCGTCTCTGGACTCTCTACACTCTCAGTCAAATTTGGACCTGCTGGCCAGAAGAAGGCACAGGACTCGGAGGACAAGTCGGAAAAGGAGGCACCAGAAATCGAGAAGCCACCAATTGCTGCCTCATCTCTACTTCCGATATTTACAGTTCCTCCTCCACAAGACTCCGAATTCTGCCCTATTTGCGAACAAGAGATCACGACTGCGACGGCTTGTCAGACCGGCTTTGTGTTTTGCTATACTTGTATACATAGATGGTTAGAGGGCAACCACGAGAAACAGGAGGAGTTTATGAAGGGAAGAGAAGGAAAGTGGGAAAATGGTCAAGGCAGATGTGCTGTTAGCGGAAGGAGAGTTCTTGGTGGTACTGAAGGACTACGGAGGGTCATGATATAATCTGCTCGACGTGTGTAGATTGCGCTTCCATGAATGTCCTACAAACCGTGGGACTTTCAAAGTGGTGAAGTTCGAAGTGTTCGAGATGGAAACTTGCTGGGTGTTCACTTTGACAACTTGGTCAATAACTCCTACAGTGCGAATCATCCCAGCAACCATGAATAACTTAACCACGGATTTTCGGGAAGTACGCATATATAAAGACTGTCGCTGTAAGCAAAGTCTTTGTCATGACGCTCCCAACAAGCTCAAATTATGATGGCGGCAAATATTTCAGAATTTCCAATGTCCCTGGGGCCTTGCCTGGACAACCTGGACTCTCTCTTCACTTTCAAGAAATGCTGATGTCCGTATCAAGGTCACCTACCAAGACAAGCTGGTCGTTGGAAAGGTGTCTTCTCACGCCATGGCTCTTGTCAGCAAGCCGTGGGAGAATTTCGTATTCGATCCTCGAAAGTTCCTTGTCTGCGAGGGACATTCCGCGACCTCCGCTCTACAAAGCGGCATCACCAAGGCTCCGGTGACGGAAGTCGACTTTACTGAAGACGATGGTGAGGCCCTCTTGATCCTTTTGCGCATTACACACCTTAAGTTCGACAAAGTTCCTGCAGCTATCACCTACGATACTCTTCTCAACATAGCTATCTTGTGCGATCAATATGACTGCGTCAGCCTTGTGCGGCCGTAGCTCCCTCGATGGCTCCCCGAGCACAAATCTTCCGTCCTGGATGTCGGTCACGAGAGCTGGTTCTGGATTGCGTGGGTTTTGGCATAAGGAGAGCTTTGCATGTCTGGCGAAGAAGATGGTTCGCACCGTGCGGATGAACGATAATGGCGAATGCTTGACTACGAATGGCGAGCAGATCGCAGGCTCGATGCCTCCTGGTATTATTGGTGAGTGCAAATTTACAATGTCCTAGTCTTTTCTGGAACTTTCTTTCTTCGACCACTCAAGCTGGGACGGGCATAGAGGCCAGGCAGGTGCTGCCGTGAATAGGACGTAGTGGAAATCCTGACAATGCTGGGACATTAAAAACACCGTCTCCCTGATCTGTGAGAATACTGACCTTGTTCTTCAGAAAGCATACTTGACATTCGCCAGAAGACCATCGCCTGTCTACTTTCGATTCCTTCTGACCGTCTTGCTAAGTACGAAAATGCTAGGGAGACCGTATGCCACTGTTCTCATGGTCGAGCAGAGGAATGCGATGCCATCATCGTTGGTAAGCTCCTCGTCCATTCCGCCAATTGTTTGGGTCTTTTAAATCTTCATAAATAATGCTAATTGAAATATTCTGGGAAGTAGGTTCTATACGCCTCGGCCTCCAAGCGAGCGGTCTTGAAACGAGTGGTCTTTCGCCAAGGAAACATGCAGCTGAAATCAGACTCGGCGTCGACGATATAGCTTCGAAGCTCAATGCGATCTACATTCAAGACGTCAAGGAAAACCGCCATTGCAGTTGCCATGATACATGTCGAGGATACTACAGTATTCAATGGCAGGTGGAAACTCGCTCTTCGCTCTATCGAGAGCCCATTGTTAGAATCTTATGTTCGCCATTTTGAACCACACAAGTAGAAGGCTGTCGTCTTGGGAGCTGAAGCACGGTAGGGTGCTCCGAGAATTAGCGAGGTATGAAACACTTGACTCTGTCCGCATGAGCATAGAGTTGTTGCAGCCTTAGCGTAGATTTTGCAATACATTCGCATCTCCTCATGTTCTGAGCAGCAGAGGCGGAAGTGATGCCTCTGCCTTGCGCCCAACTTTCTTATAGAGTGATGACTGCTTCTCCTTCAATTTTGTAACACAACCCGTCAACCTATTTCAACGATCATCAAGGCTCGAATGAAAGAACACAAGATATAGGCATTGACTCCATGCTACTCCACGCCCAAACCCGGAAAGAGTGCTGACATTGGTAACAGAGCCTGGGTACTTCCTCGCCATTCGCCTTCAATCTCGGTCCTCGGCCTAGGGAGCTTTCCTCTGATTCTCTCTCGAATTCGAGCCCACCATCGAAATTCTTCCTGACAAGACACATTCTCCTCATAACTCCAGACTGAACGTGCTACGCTCATCTTCGACTCTCAAATTCACTTGAAAGACCGAACCCGAACTCGAAAGGGAGCCCGGCTACCGCATCCGAGTCCATCTTGCGAATCCCCACCGCTTCTTCGACTACAAAATCCTTCGCCTCTTCCTCGATCTCTTCCTTCCAACAACGTCGTCGCGATGGATTCCTCCGGAAACTCGCAATAAACGCCCTGAACACTCCTTCAAAGTCCTATGGACAGTCAATCTTTGAGCAGTCCAGCAATGATGGAAGGGGCCTCGAACAATGCATCTACGGCTGCACCTGCGTCTGTGCGCGAGAAGAAGTACGATGAGCTGTTCACCCTCGACGGCGGCAATCTCGAGATCGTCACTGCCTGCAAAGCAAAGAAGGTCATCGGCAAGGTTGTCTCACAGGCCATGATGCTAGCCAGTCCAGTATGTTAATATCTAGAAAGTCCATGCCGCAGTCTGACATTTGAACAGGTTTGGAAGACGGTCCTCACTTCAGAACCTCTGCCAAGGCAAATTGACTGCAGCGCCGACAATGGCGAGGCATTGCTTCTTCTTCTCCGCATCGCCTACCTTCGCTTTGCCGACAACCCCAAGGATCTGAAACTCATGGGGCTTTTGAGCCTTGCAATTTTGTGCGAGAAGTACGACTGTCGTGATCCGGTACGCCCTTGGTCAGGTTACTGGATCAGATCCTTAAAGTGGAGAGCTAACGACCCAATCTGCCTTGTCGAGACAAGATGGCTCTACATTGCATGGGCATTTGGCAAACAGGAGATTTTCGATGCCAGCGCCATGTTTCCCGTCAAGAATGTCGACTTGTCGGTCGAGGGAATCTCTGCGACTAAGCCTAGGTCTCCAAGCCATAGCTTCGCACTAAAACTTAACACAAACACTGGGTCTTACAAATCAAGACCTGCAGGTCTTGATCGTCATCCAATACCAGAGAAGATTACCAGTCGGTAACCCTCATTCGATAGGTTTTTCGATGCTAACATACTCCCCAAAAAGCATTTTTCAAACTCGAACGGATATGATACAGCAGCTTCTTGATATACCGTACGGCTACATCGAACGATTCGACAACGAAAATTCGAGACTGTGCAAGCTGAAGTCCGAAAGCTGCGATGCCATCATTTATGGAAGCCTGTGTCTTAAGCTGGGACCGTTCGGTCTTTGGCCAAAGAAGACAGCTGAAAAATACCAGCCCAGCCTTAACAGATTGGCGGCTGATATCTCAACTGTCGTTGCTAGTTCTCTACCCAACATTCTACGTGCCGAAGGGCAGGATCACTCTGGATGTATGGTTCCTTCTTTCAAGGATGCAGTGGACAAGATCATGTTTTCTATCCCAAGTCCAGTCCTTGACTGTCACCGAAATCATATCGAGAAACGCAACAAACCGGCGAAATCCGAGGAAAAGGTGTCCGATGAGGCACAAGGCGGTGGGAAGGATTCATTAATCGTGAAATTGAAAATGGCACCAGGAGCAATTTCGACCAACTCAGGTAATAGACCTAAGTTCAAGTTGGTTGGGGTCCATCCGAAGCGGATCGAATGTCTGAGAGACAGTGGATGTTTATCATAATAATAAATTAGAAATGCGTTTGGAGCTTTCGGGAGTGGACCTTCAGACTGTGCCAACTCTCGTGCTTCTTCTTTTCACGAGTTGATCCAGACAAGGAGGATATAACATGTACCAAGAGCAAAGCAATGCCACAAACGGGCATCAATCTTCACAATCCTCTCCGTGCTAACTGCTCAAGAATTTTCAATTTCGCATGGCTTCCTCGCGGCTCAATTAATCGTCGATATCTCAGAAAGTCTCTTCTCTTTCGCTTCTGATATGGCCATCAAAATACCCAGACCTCGCTCCAACATTCGAGCCGTGGCTCAAGAGGATCTTTCTGTCTTCATAGCACATTTCAGACCTTGAAATGATCTACAAGTCGGAAGCCTAAGTGGGCAGTAAGCAGAGCAAGATTGGCTGTGCCGTTCGGACCGTCGTCACTAAGACCAATTACGTACAGTACGGCGTATGCAGTCAGATCACTATTTTAGGCTGAACTTCCAGCCCCAAACTTTATCTCCCTCTTGGCAAATACCTCAAGTGAGCCTCTTTTTCCTCCTCGTCTCAAGTTTTAATTTCGGCACACCGCCAAGATGCCATCTGCAGAAGCTCCCCCAGACCGTCCCTCGTACAAGAATATCCAGTGGGCTGAGCTGGTCGAGTTGGACCTGTCGCTCTTTGATACACCTGAGGGGAGACAGGATCTCGCGGATCAGCTGAAGGATGCGATTCATACATCGGGCTTTTTTGTGGTGAAGAATTTTGGAATTGAGGAGGAGAAAATCGAGAATGAATTCAAGATATGTAAGGAGCTCTTCGAGCTACCGCTGGAGGAGAAACTTCCGTTTCACTTCCCAGAAAGGATGGCGATGGGGGACATTCGTGGATATAGACCGATTGGGTCGAAGTTAATCGTGAAGTATATTCCCCGAATCTTTCTAGACTTCCAATGCCCTAGTTTTGCCAGCATTTTCGCCATGCTCGATTGTCCTTACAGGGCTTGGAGATTAGAATGCCGGATTCCTCTCTGGGTGAGCTTCTGGGACTGATCATGAGTAGGAAGAATTTCAAGAAAGAACACAAAGACAACGTCCAGTTCTACAACGTCCCGAAGCACGATGGTGTCCATGACATGAAACATCCCGCGCCATTGCAAGACAACATCGATGAGATCCAAGAGTTCACTAAGGTTTCTCTCCTCTCTTCATCGTTCCCACACTTGTCCTGACCGAGCTCACAGGAGATCAACGAGAAAATAGTCCACAAGATCCTCACACTCGTGGGTCTCATGCTCGAACTTCCGAACCCAGACATCCTAATCAAAGACCACAAATCTGCCCAAAACGTTCCAAGCGAAGATCTCCTCCGCCTCATGCGCTACAACGCCATCCCGGTCGAAGACAGTGATGCCAACAACGGCCTCTATGCCGCCTCGCACGTCGACTTCGGCACCCTGACCTGCAGTTTTAGGCAGCCTGTTGCGGGGCTACAGATTCTCTACAAAGACGATGTGTGGAGATGGGTGAGGCCCATGAATGATGGTGTTGTTGTTAACGCGGGAGATTGGTTGGCTGCTGTGACGGGGAGGTGGTGTAGAAGTGGGCTTCATAGGGTGCATGCGCCTCCAGCCGAGCAAATCCATTTGGATAGGCATGCTGTTATTTTCTTCTCGAGGTGAGTTCTGATTCTGTCTTAATGTGGGGTGCAAAAGTAATGCTGATATTTGGAAGGCCGAACCACGATACCATTGTTCAGTGCGTCAGAGACAGTCCTGTGCTTCAGAAAATGGGGGTCAAGTGGAATGAAGAAGGGATTGATGAAGGCCTGAACTCTCAGGACTTCATGCGAGACTGGATTGCTCGTCTGAAGAGACAGCAAGTAAAGTTCGCTTTGATGGAAAAGGTTCCGGAAGTACACGGACGTTAGAGGCACCACGCATCGGACACGATGTCCTGGATCGGGACAATCAATGATGATTTACGAAAGATTCTTTCCGGGGGGATTTGGCTTTATGAATTACCTCTGGACACGATTTGTACGCCGTATTGCTCTTTGGTTCCCATCTTGCTGAGTAGACCAGCTCGCGACTTCCTCTTGTGCCTTGATCGTCCGCGAAACATATCGCTGTTGAATGTTGGCCAAATGAGTCGAGTTCACCCTGAAACACAGCCTGCATCTATTTATGTCCTCTTCTCGTCATCAAAGATGTCATTCCCCGAGTAACGGCGGTTACCTGTATTTGACTCGGTCGATTTTCTTGTCGCAGACGATGTAAACGCTTCTTTGCTCATTAAAGACTCCTATTACTTGGCCCTGATAGCTTTGTTTCAAGGTTAGATGCCCGAAATCTAGCGACAAGTAGTTCTAGCCTACAAGTTGGGGGCCATGGATGATCTTCAGGGAGCAAAGCTTGAGCGAAGTTCTCGCTTGGCTGGTCCTGGACGAGAAGCGAACCCCTGAATAGCTCGTACTTTGTGGCGAGTGAGCAAATCTGGAACAGCGCGCGCGAGCCGCTTTGGAGAGGAGAGGCAAGAATGATATCCTTGTACACTCTGGAGATTCAGGGCTGCATCGCATTCTTGATAGGGCTGGATGGGGGCCGAGCTGATGGGGATCTGGGTGAAGCCTTGCTGTACCGCATCCAGCACATAAGCGGGGTAAATGGCTGTCGGTTGGTTGACGAACATGAAGAATTTGGTTTATCTTCCGAAAAGAAGAGTTTTACTCTTCGTGGTATTGTTCTTAAGTACCTGGCCTTTGCATTTTGTGTAAGTTGGCTCTTCTTTGTTGGCTCGAATGATCATTGAGAAAATGCGGGTTACCCCAGGAGAGCCGATGTCCTCTTCGATGTCAAAGTTCAGACCTTTGCTTTGATTTCGAGAGACTCAACCTTGAAACGTCCTTTTGATTGAGATGACAATGTCCCACTGACAATACCCAGATGGAACTCCATCATCTTCTCCACACGCCAGAACAACCTCTATTCCATCTTTGCCGTCACTCCCGACTTCGTTTCTTCGAACAACTTTGACGACAACCTCAACAATGTCGACAACAGCGGCGGGCACTCAACATTCCGTGGCTTCGATTTCTTTGGTTATAAAGGTACGCGGAGGAACATGAGTATGGGGGATCCAGGTTATGGATCTAAATTCTACACTGGTAGAAGTGTGGCAACCGAATTCAAGAGCTCAGACTTCCTCTCCTTCGCAAAAGGTCTCTATCAAGAGTCCACGAATGGCTCCATGAAGCAACTTGACTCGGCTACTTGTATGAAGGAATACAGTGCAACCCTTCTATCGAATTCACGAAACCTTTTGGTCGTCGTCAAAACGCCGGTGTCATTTCCTGCCAACCAGACAGCGAGGAACGGGTCTATTCTGGTTTTTCTCGATAGCAATAACTAGAACTAGGACCTGGATTCCCCTGGTGGTATACATTGGAACCAGTCTGCTTGGATGTGTTCCAGCGTCAACGATTCGGCAGCCATACTAATGCAAGAGGGCGATATGTCAGGACCCAATAACAGATTCGTCTCGAGAGGTGGACTTGATCTGACCTACGACACTAGCAAAGTGCGTTTAAATATGAGCATTTACAACAACTGGACGATAGCTTCACAGATCTAGAACCGTACATACGAAGTCGATTATTGCCTGAGCGAAACCGTCCCAGAGAAATGTCAGGTTCTATTTTCCGTGTATTTGATGGGCATCGTACTCGTCTGTAATATCTGCAAATTTGTTGCCATCTTGTTGACAACGAAAGCTTTCACAAACCCACCGTTGGTGGTACTAGGAGATGCAGTCGCTTCCTTCCTCAATGATCTGGATCCAACCTCGGAAGGGATATGCTTAACAATGGGACCGAACGCGGAGCTTAGGAATGTAGCGGCTTCGCCGGAGAGGTGCAAGCAAAGACACGGAACTGGACTGATAAACCCAAGATGTGGAGTGCTGTTGGTCGAGGAACGTGGCTCACACTGCTAGTACTGTGAGTATTACACCCGCAAAGACTTTGACTTTACGAACTGACATATCTTATAGAGTTCTTGCGGCACTGGGTTTTGGTATCGCCATGATGTACAAAGGATCGCAAAATCTTGGGCTTCAAAGCTTCAGCTCGCTTTCCTTCGGATCCATCGACCCATCCGCACTTGTCTTCCTCTACGGCTCGACTGATGACCCGACTTCCGATTCCGGATGGCTTCTTCTTCGAATGGTAATGATTGCCAACTCTCCGCAAATCTACTTCTCTCTACTGTACTTCCTGTACAACCGTTCGTATACCGCCATGCTCGGGATGGTAGAATGGACGAACTTCGCTCTGGAACGGAAGAGTTTTCGCGTCAGCAATCCTGTCGGTATTCAGAGAAGCACCTACTGGCTTCAACTTCCGTACCTATATTCGGTACCCCTCCTTGTCGGAAGTGGACTGGTACATTGGATCTTATCCGAAGCTTTCTTCCTAGTCCGAATCTTCTTTTTCGACAGAGCAGGGCAGCAAACATCTCCAGCATCACTCAGTACAGGCATCAACCCAAGCGGTAACACACTTACAGTGCCCGGATATTCTCCAAAAGCTATACTCGCAGCGATTATTGTCTCTGCAATTATGTTTGCTGTCTTGGTCTGGAATGAATTCCGGGCGTACAAATCTGCGATGCCGTTGGTGGTCAATAGTAGCTTTGTTATCAGTGCTGCTTGCCATCGGCCGGATGATGATGCGGATGCCGCGTATACGAGAGTGATGTGGGGTGCGGTCAGTCATCCCGATGGTGATCTGCCTGAACATTGTTGCATCACGAGTCATAAGCTCCAGCCTCCAATTGTTGGAGAGCATTATGAATAGACAAAAACTCATTTTATGATTAAGAATAGCTATTAGGCCAACTACAGTGCCGCGTCAGGAGTCTGAGCCAATTAAGCGAGAACGCGTAAAACGCGTTGACGCGTTTTCTACTCCTTCCCTTCTACATAACAAAATGCCTTCTCAACGCACTTCTTTAGGCAATTCCTTTGGGAATAGGCAATTTAACTATGAATTTACTTTATATCAAAGAGGCATTGCTATTAGTATGCGCATAAAAGCCGCTAAAATCCCCGAAATCAAAATCACTCTAAATTACTCTCGCGGAGCTATTCGAAGCACTTTCTCTTTCGCTTATTTATGCAATGATAAAGTATCTTAACCTCGAACCGGCGGACCGAAGTGTTATACTAAAGCAAACAAACGATTATTATTACGATATATACGCGCAAACTCGAAAGATAACTATTTAAATTTCAAAAAGAAATTTAATCTCGAAATAAGTAAATTTACGGTCAATCGAATTCTCAAAAAATATAATATACATAATTAAAAAGCTAAAAGGCGCTTATTCTTTATAAAGGAGAATACAATTAAGAAGTTAGCTTAGTATTTAAAGAATAAAAGTAAAAACAAAAAGGAATAAAGAATATTTATATGAAATAATAAGTATTTAGTGAAACGAAGGCAAGGAAAACAAACCGAATAAGTATTTCGAATTACTAATCAAATATAAGATAAATCGATGATCTAAACCTACGATTACTATAAGAATATGAAAATTATAATCTAAAGATACTTTTGGAATAATAAGAAAATTAACCTTTATATTATAAACTGAAATTTCGAGTCTAAGAAATATAAATACTTTGCTAACTCTTATTTAGAGGTTTTTAACGCAAAAGTTAAACTAATAGTTTAATCTTTAGACCCTAATTATATTTTTATATAAGATAATATTTTTATTTATCAAGTAATTAAAATACGAAAATTAGTTTATAAAGAATAAAATTATATAAATCGAAAATTAGCTTTTTTATTCCCTTGATTTGAACTTAATCGAGTATATTTAGTAAGAGCTTAAAAAAAAAGTTTTTGAGATATTTCTAGAGATTACAAAAGATAAAAATAAGAATGAATATTCAAGATAATAACTTGAAAATACTTTATAAGTAATATGGGATATAATAAACAAAAAGGTTTTTGATAATTTAGAAAAAAGTATAATTAACCGAATTAAGGCTTACATCGAGGCAAAAAGATAATATACAAAATATTAAAGTAAGTTTTTAATATTTACGAGTTATTTTTTTATCGAAAAGTAATTAATTTATACGCGAATCAATAGAATTAATTAAATCTCAAATTAAACGAAAAATAGTAAAGATGCGTAGATTTTTGTAAATTAGAATTATAATGGGGTGCGAGGTAAAAATATAAGGGCTCAAACTCATGACGTGGCACTATAAGAGGGCAAAGAGGCGCAAATACAAAAATTCGAAGCAAAAATCCAGAGCAAACATAAGCGGATATTGCCAACATGGAGTTGAAAGAACCAAAATACAAAGGACTTCAACGAGGACGGCACGCATCGACGAGAACAAAAGCATTATCCCCGCTGCAAAAAATCAAGCAAGTAAAAAGGGACCAAATGCACCGCTTCCCACTAAAACAACCTCCGCTTGCAGACCATCCAACCTTAATCACTCAAGGTCTACTTTAACCAGACAATGCCAACTCCCAAGTACATTAATTGACCTTAGGGTGGTCTACGATATTTCTTAACAAACCAATCAAATTGTTATATTTGGCACCCCTGCCGAAGTTTGGGAAAATCGATCATTTCTGCCTTTAAATCCACTTTTCACGTGACCTCTGAAAATCTCACATTAGTCCCCATGACGGACGGCCAAATTATATATTAATTATTAATTTTTATTTTTATTAAAAGTCTATTAAAATCGAGTATTCTAAGGAGTTTTATACATGTGATATCCACGTGATATTTATATGATACTAGAAAAAGTTTATATTAGTCCTAATGCCGAACGGGCAATAAATTGCTATAATAAATACTATGCTAGTTCCATTCTTCGTTCGCCTCGTATAAAGCCCTCGGAGCGTCCGTTAAAAGTCGTATTTGAAAGCAATTGAAAGCAAAATATATTTACTGACTAAGACAGCACCAAGAAGGAACTATAGGACTCCGCTCCGAAGCATGGCGGGCTTACCTTATGATCTTCGCAACACTTATAACATCCGTTCCGGCCCTCGTGTGAACAATCCTTTACAGCGGTGACACGAGACCGCATGTGAAATCCCCCTTATTTCATACACGGTTTAAGTGCATGGCTATCGCTATTGATGTGTATTGTATTCAACTTTATTGACAGAACGCCAGAACACTCTCACATGCAATTTATCAATCGCACAGCCGCCGTACTGCTCTCGAACCTCTTCCGACCGATCCTCCCACATTGCCCCTCTAACCAAACCACGTCCTACAGCACGATGGCACGCGCACCTGTGGTCGCAGTCTGCCATGGCGGTGGCCCCCTACCAGCACTGGGCGACCCCTCACACAAGGAGCTGATAAAATCCATGAGCGAGCGCGTCCCAGCAATTCTGGGTCTAGGAACCTCCAAGGCACCACGCGCCATCGTTCTCATTACCGCACATTGGAGCGAGCCAAAGCCTACGATCAGCAATGGCGAAACACCCAAGCTTCTCTACGATTATGCCGGCATGCCGAAAGAGGCGTATCAATTGAAGTATGAGGCGCCGGGAAGTCCAGAGGTTGCACGGGAAGTATATGATGTTTTAGCGAAGGCGGGGTTCCATCCTGACGTGGATGCAAGGAGAGGTATGTAATGCAGTTACGAGAGGCAAGAAGCCGACTGAGATAACAATCTTAGGATGGGATCATGGTGTCTTTGTTCCGATGCTGTTGATTAATCCGACAAGAGATGTACCCATTGTCCAGCTATCCATCCTCGCCTCCGCCTCTCCTGCACAGCATTTTGCGATGGGCCTTGCGCTTTCGAGCCTAAGGGATTCGGGCGTTGCAATAATCGGCAGTGGGATGCCGACATTCCATAACTTACGGATTCTGTTTTCGAGCGCGGCGAACGACCCAAAGCTTAAAGCCAGAATAAAAAAGTGGAGCGACAAGTTGTCGAGTACAATTCAGATTAAGGACCCCGAGGACAGGGGAAAGCAGTTAGAAAGTTGGAGGGACTGGGTAGGTGCAAATGAGGCACATCCCGCGGGTGGAGAGGAGCACTTGTTGCCCTTATTTGTGTGTGCAGGGGCTGCAGGGGAAGGGAGCGCAGAATTCTTCGCGGATAGTGTCATGGGTACAAAGCAGTACTCTTACTATTGGACATAGACTTCGCTACGCTGGCAAATAAAGGCACTCAAACTTGTTTCTATATTATAAAGTCTCATCTTGAGTTCTGCTTATGCCAGTGACTTGATACTATTGCGTTCTAGGTTCTTTGGGCAAAGCTGCCGTGATTTAACAGAGAAGCCCTTTGCTGAGTAAATGGGTGAGCTATGCAACGGCGTGAAAGTGCGTTGCCATCCTAACTGACGTAGATCTTGCCTTTAGGTTTGGTGGAAATATTGAGGGCGTGAGAAAAATCTTTGGTGGAGTTGCAGAAATCATAACCTTGGCGGAGAAGGCACTGGCTCTTTGGCGACGTGCAACAACATCTTTGTCTAGTTCATGCCACAAAATGAGCGCTGCAGGAAGTACGTGAGAGACATTATAATCCAGAAATAAAAGGGCCATCGTCAAAGAGTATTCTGGCTGGGCTCTATCGACTGTTTTCTTGGAATATAAGTGTACCTTCGCTACTATTGGATTCCGTTCTTGGCTTTGAAGCCCTTTCGTCGTCAGAACGAGGCTGATGACACAGGCAATCTATCAGATGCTACGAGGTCTGGGCATTATACTGTGGGTAAAAGATCGTATTGTTCAGTCTAGAGAGCTAGCTAGGGAGGAGAGTGAGGATATAAGAGTCTGCGAGATTACCCTTGAACTATACTCTATATAGAATGAGAGTTTGACTCACTATACGTGACTAGCAATTGACACACCCCCCCAGGTCGAGAGGCAACGAGTCTTACTACGGTAGATAGGAGAGAAGTGAAGCTATTTATAAAGGTGAACGCGTAATTACTGTGACAACACCCAATAGTTAGTGACCCACTTTTATTGAAGTATTTTCTTAAAACATCGATACTAGTATTATTAAAACATATAAAATAAACGTAAAATCGATGTCTAGTGTAATAAAGGAGACAATCGGTTCGAAGTGAGTATATAAACAGTAACTAACTCCAATTGAATTAACAAAAGAAAGTAACAATTTAAATCGATCGATTTAAATAGTATCGGTTTAGACTTTGCCTTTAGGGTTTATTAAGTATTCGATATCGACGAGTTTGAGTTGTTTAATAAAAGATTCGTGCTTTTGACGTAACAATGGCTTAATGAGGCCGTTTATTGGCATGTTTACTATTCCAGTCTAAATAATATTGATATTTCCAGCCTCAATTTGTTCGCGTAGCTAGTGCTAGTGGATATCGACGTATCGCAATTTCGTGACTAGCTTCGGAGACTCCTTCACTATAAGACGGATAATCTGAAGGTTGTTACAGAGAATGGTATTATCGTTGGATAAGTCGAGTTTAATTGTATCGAATAGCCGCTGCCACCACATAAGCCACGACGCGCACGCTGAGACAGCTTTCAGCTCTACCTCCGTAGTCGACGTGGAAACTGAGTCTTGTTTACTGCTTTTCCAGTCTACTATGCCTCCGAGAACCTAGAAGAGGAAGCCCTGAGTGCTACGGCGCGTTGCCACGTCGTCCGCAAAAGACGCGTCACTAATAGCGCGGAAGACAAGCTCTCCATCGATAAACTCGGTGTCTATTCCTCCAAATTGTAGCGCCAAGTAACGAGTGCCGTAGAGATATTGTAAAAGCCGTTCTATAGCCTCGCGGTAATTAAGGCTCGAGTTTTAATTAAAAGTGGCTAGTTCTTTAGTGATCTACGCTGTATCGAGGCGGGAAATCGTTATCGAGTAAGTCGTCGAACTAGTCCGCTGTTAGTAAACTACAATTTAATAAGTAGTTACCTTTTCATTATATAGTCGTAATTTAACGGTAAAGTCGATCGAAACTTTGGGAAATAGGCCTCTCGTATCCACCGCAAACTTCCTGCACATATTCTCTATATAAAAGTCTTAACAAAGCCATATTTTCCGTTGTATTTTATCTTTAACTACGCGTATACTTAAAAACCACTTTAATTTACTTATCTCGCGCATCTCGTATTTCTTTAATAGAAGAGATTTCACTTTCTCATATCGAATACGTTTTTTCCGATAATAGAATATACAAATATCGTCGACGTAAAAAAACACTATTACTTTGCCGTCCGTAAACAAGCACGAATACTCCGACATCGGTTCAAGACCGAACGATTTCATGGACGCGCTAAAGTCGTTAAACTATAGTAGCGGTAATATATCGAAGCCGTAAAGCGCCATCTAGTAACGTAGTACGTGTCCAAGCCTCTTCTTTCTATCCGGCAGCTCGACGTAAGTCTCTTTATCCATTCGAGAGTTCGTAAACGCGTTAACAACATCGAATTACTCCATTTCCAAGTCAAAGTATACCGCAATTGCAATTAGCATTCGAAAGACTCGTAAGGCCAAAGTGGCAGCGTAGACTTCGTCTCGATCACTCTATTAAAAGTCTCCGCGCACTACAAAACGTGCCTTATATTTCAAGAGATAACCATCGTCATCGAACTTATAGTCTAGCACTTATATCAATAAAATCGGTTTAATACTAACTTTATTTGCAGTCTCAATTAGCACTTCTTCGAACGTTCTTTTCTTCCAGAGCGTACTCCATTCCTTTTCCATTGCTACTTCGAACTCTGCGCGGTGCGAGTAGCGTAGTATTTCCTGATAATTTCGAGGTTTTAATAGCAGCTCACTTCGATGTAGTCTAGCATAGAAAGCACGTGGCATCTCTGCCATAATAACGTAAAACACAGAATTCTTATAGAAGTTATTAACTAGCATAGCGTATCTTTCCTATTTCCCTTTGCGTTTGCCGTAATCGTAAGTAATTATAAGTTTAACGCGTTTTCCGGTCTCGATATTTTCGATAGAAATCTCTAAATTCCGAACATTAACTCGAACATTTATTTATCGCGTCTCACTAGGCTGAGAATGGCTAAAGCCTACTAAAGCGAGGGAATCTAGAGATCTGATTAATCGACGAAGAAAAGCTTAACCCGATCGAAGTATAGTTTAACTATTAGCGTATTAATTACTTAACGGCATCGATATAAATACTAATGTAAATGCATTTCCTACGTTTAATGCATCATTTCCTACATCTATTGAGACGGTCGACGGGCTTTCCGCACGCTCCACTTAATAGTCTCTAATGAGATTGTCAGTAGTTAGAAGATTGTCTAAAGAGTCTAAAACTTGGTTGTTTTACTCCGATGATAGCTCTAACTCTAGTAATAGCTCTAGTAATAACTTTAGTATAAGTAACTAAAATTGTTAAACAATAATCGTATCTCTGGGCTTCTCGATACTAGCCTTATAAGCAATTCCAATACCCTTAATATAAGCGTTTAATTGATATTCGTACTTATACAATTCGTAGCTCGCGTTTAAAAGATCGTCCATTTCAATAATTTCGATAATCTCTTAAATTTATATGACTTCTAATTCAATGAGCTTCCTATTAAGCGTAAAGTCGTAAAAAGTATCCTCATTAAAAGTCACGTCTCTAATCGAAATAGCGCGTCTTAATAATAGTATTTATATGCGGAAGATATTCGTAGATTTATATCCAATTAAATAGCTTATATACGCTTTTAGACTAAGTTTATTAAGCTTCGAACGATTCTTAATGAGAAAGTAGGCCTTATAACTAAAAACTTTAAGATGTGCAACTTGCGGCAAATAACTCTCTATTTCCATTTACTTCTAAAGAAACGCTAAGGGTGACATCCATTTTAAACGCTTATTTAGTGATTTGTTCAATAAATAGCCTACCGCATAATAAGACTCTGGAAATATATTCGGAGGGAAATTAGCGCTAATGTGCATAGCACGTGTTCTACTCATAATTACCCCCTTAGTACGCTCCGCAGGACCGTTCTAATCGTGTGTATTAAAAGAAGTAAACTCGATAGTAATACTTTCTTCGTTAATTAGCTCGTATTAGCCTCCATCAAGTGAAGTCTATCCATCGATTTTAATGATCACCACTTGGAAACTCTACCTCCGTTTGACTCATCTTATAAAGTATTTAACGCAAGCGATAATAATTATTTATTTGAAATCTGAGAGCGAAAAAACGTAATTCATCTAGCAAACGTCGCAATAGAGATAAAAGATCTTAGACTTGTCTTTATCGCCTTCCTCTATATAAATCCAATCACTGGTAATGCGGTAATAAAAGTAACGTCCTCGTTCTATTAATCTACGAGAGACGATTTCGTGAGCTCTAGCGAGTCTATAAACTTCGCAAATACAGCCAAGTTCGTAAGTCGTGATCTCATAACCGATTGCCTATTGCAATAAATAAAAGAGTGCCTCTATATACAAGTGCCCCATTCGGCCATACTACTTCCTAGCTATAGCTTTTACCGCGCGGAAAAATTAACGCGAATTCTGCGCAATATAAACGTAATTATCTATTTAATTAACAACGTAGTTTAATTTAAAAGATGGCGGGTTATATTCCAATACCCATTAGTTTTCCCGAAATAGTATCCAATATATTATACCATCAGCGCACTTAAGCAGCTCGTTTTCCATGTCCTATATAATGCTTTTAGCCTTAAGTAAACGGAGATTAATAACAATAAGCGGGAAATTAAGATAAAAAGTAACGTTTGTAATAGTAATCTTCCTTCTTTTTAAATAACTCGAATATTAGACCAAAATCGTAATATTTCCCCAACTATAAACCGTAATCGCACTATTGCTTATTCCGAGCGTTTCTCCGACGGCGGCAAAGATAAAGTTCTCGAATTTGTCTTCATTGTTTCCTACGTGGCACGTAGTATTAAAGTCCAAAATAATACTATTCATAAGCGCGTTAAATGCTCTAGACGATAAAGTGGCGTCCACGTTATAAGCCGAATTGCTATTGTCAGTAAGCTGGCTATTATCGACTAACTCATTAGCGTCAAATTCACTATCGTTAATATTTATAGCGCAATAACTTAATAGTACCGAGAACACCGTATCTCCAGATTTCGAGACTAGTATCGAGGGCTTACGCCCTAAGCTTTCCGCAGGAAATTGAAGTAATATAGTCTTCGCATTCTATTGTTTATTGGCCTTCCTACGTAGCTAATCGACTTTCCTTTAGACTTTCCAATTATTTTCCATCTTCTCATCTACTTATTTCTGAATATTCGAGTCTAATTTCTAACTTAGTTTCCGCTTATTTTCCATGATATATAAACAGTTTTTAAACTAGTGGATTGCGGTACATATATAAGGTGTATTCTCGTAGTCTCTCCCCGTTCGTCCATTGAAAGTAGGCTGTTATTATTATTGCTCTCTATTATCGGTAGTCGAGTAAACATACTACACCCTTCGAACTCTCGATCGATCTAAAGTGTTCCTACGCCATTATTAATAGAAACGCAAAAGTTCTTTAAACGTCCATAGTATTATTTCCATTAGCAGCTCTTTCTCCATCATATCCGCAAAAGTAAGTGCAATTAAATAGACTATTTAAAGGAAATCATAGTGCGGTCTTAAATTATCGATTATATCGGGGATTTTCAGCGCGATATTCTCGTCGTATATAGAGTACTACTCTTTTAGCTACGACTCGAGATTTATCGACGATTTTACTGTAGTTTTAAGCTTCTTTTATCTCTCTAAGATTTCACCTTTTTGCGCTCGATTTAACGGGGCAATCTCCAGCTTCAAATTATGCATTATATACTAAGGCGTTTCGCAATTGAACGTATAAAGTAAGTATTTGTGGTCGATAAAAGCTTAAATAATTGCTCCCAAGCCTTTGTAGGCCTCGCTTTGCCGGTAGTAAGTCTTAAGCTCATATAACCAAGTTTCTTTGAGTAATTTTAACTCCTCTTTTTCGTTTGCGTCTAAGTCCGAGAATTTAGCCTTCCTAGTTAAAGAGACTATCCTCGCGCCCCTTAGCGTTACTCGACCGTCTTCTGTAGGTGTAATTGACGGCGTAATTATAATATCTGCTTTAATATTTGCTAGTACTGGCATTAGTGGCTAAACTAGCTTTAGAAGTTGGTCTTGAGGTGTATTCGGGTCGATATACCTCCACAGATCTTCTTTGTTTGCTCTCGTCTTTATAACTTCTCTCTATTTGATGTACGTGGCCCTTCCGATTAAAATCATCGGAATAAGCTTCACTTTTGCCATTTTACTTTGTGGTCGCGACAACGAACTCGCAGATTTTCCAATGAGGTGTGGGTATACGACGGACAACTCCTCGTAGTCGCAAACGCTATTAATTAAGCAATCGTTGACTGTTTTAGTGGAGGTGGTCAAAGGAGACAGATTTCGGTGTTTTATCGGGTAAGCCAAATGTGCGGTTATTTTAGTGATTAAGCCTTGGGGAATTCCGGGCTTATAACTATCAGATGCTACGAAGTCTGGGCATTATACTGTAGGTAAAAGATCGTATTGTTCAGTCTGGAGAGCTAGCTAGGGAAGAGAGTGAGGATATAAGAGTCTGCGAGATTACCCCTGAACTATACTCCATATGGAATGAGAGTTTGACCCACTACACGTGACCAGCAACTGACACAATCGCTTGACCAACAAACCACAAACCCCTCAGCTATTATCACACATAAACTCAAACATCAATGAGTATATATCTAGCGCATTTGAAACAACTAATCGCAGTCAGGCTACACCTGGCTTACATCTTTTTCTGTGACGCCTCGACTGCCGGATTTGACGGTACAAATTGCCTCCTAGGTGTTGCCGCATACCCCTTTTAGATCTGCCCTCCAATTGTGAGGTTGGAAAACCGAATTTGAGGAAAGATGATTTGTATGAGGGAGGATGCTTGAGAAGCACATCTTCGCAGAATATCTAGACTCGTCAACTGCATTTGCGGGTTGTAAAAAGGCCCGACTCTCCCTAGGCCAAGTTTAGGGAGTAGGGACTGCGGTAGCGTATTCTGGCGAGTTCATGGAAAGTTTATTAAGTGGAGAGCGGATGCGGGAAACTACTTTCGTACGAAAGGGGGTTGCAAGAAATCATCGACACCCCCCATGTAGGCGGTGGGATCAGCTGTCCATAGAACCACATCGAATCCAGCGATATTCCCCGCAAATTTCCTAAAGTGGTGTGGCAGAAACAAGGGGGGTGTCGGTGATTTCTTGCAACCCCCTTTCGTACAGGGCGCAACAATCTGAAGTTTTGTGCCTGAGCTTCTCAGGCCCTTCTAAACTAAATCTAGTAATAAGTAGGGGATTCTCAACGTTTGATTGGCTAAAGTCCCTGGTTCTTATAGAATATTCGAGAGGTGCACAGACACAAAACCTCAGATTGTTGCGCCCTGTACGAAAGTAAAGTAGGTAATTAAGGAGAAAGAAGCAGCTTCCGACGCCACGGGCTCGCTGAAGCACCTGCGGCTGACTCGGGTGCAGTAGGCAGTAGGTACGAAAGGGGGGGGTTGCAAGAAATCATCGACACCCCCATTGTTTCTGCCACACCACTTTAGGAAATTTGCGGGGAATATCGCTGGACTCGATGTGGTTCTATGGGCAGCTGATCCCACCGCCTACATGGGGGGTGTCGATGATTTCTTGCAACCCCCTTTCGTACCTTCCGTACGAAAGGGGATTGCAGCAAATAACGGTCCACCCATGTTTCTGCCGCCGCTGGAAGAGGGAATTTATGGGGTGAAAGTCATCAACTGGAATTTTGGTTGGTAAAAGTACTCACCGCCTTACAAGGCTGGACCGTTATTTGCTGCAACCCTCTTTCGTACAGTGTAAACCCTAAAAGAAACCCAGGACAAATCGAAGCTCTTAAAATTATGCATTCAAATTAGGACAAACCTCATGCTGCTTCGACGGATAATTGGTCTGGTTTACCAGGCAACTCACAGAAGCTCGAGTTTTCGACGATAAAATGGCAAGCGGGAGATCATACGAAGCAAATGATCATAAGTTTCAACCATATCCTGGACTTAAACAGAGGGGATGATTGAAAGGTTTTTCATTGGCTTAATTGATCTCAAATCGGTTCTGGTAAGATTAACTGGCCGACACGCTATTGCCTACTGTGCTTAGTGTCATTTGCTGACAGAGCTGATTGACGCCTAAGGCAACTAGCAACAGGCAAGCAGCAACTGCCTTCCAACGATGCGGATGCGAGTACGAGTACGGTACAGTAGTCCACTGATCGACGACGAGAACGCACTTCCTTGACAGTCTTGCCTTCTCGAACGTTCAGTTCTCGCATCAGCCAACCACGAACAGTTTCACGAGATGACCAATTAAATCCACCTCTTTGGAGTCACTGCCTTCGTTAAGGTACCTTGCCTTGCCACGAAACAGGTTGGATGTTGACGAGGCATTTGCAATCCGAGAGGAGGTCGACTGCTCCTCATGCTGGTTATCCCAAGCCTCAAATGTGAGGTGATCCGAGTGGCGCATGGAAGGAGGAGCTTTCCGCAGCCGACGATCTTACCCCATCTCATCGGGTGTCGTCGAATAACTTTGTCATTGATTGCACCCCACGTATCGCGGGGTCGACTTCCCCATACGAAGTATACATACTCTAGGGAAGCCAGTGAGTTCCAGCAGTGGACCAGGATCCAAATCGGTTCCAGTCGGAGCGCATCCATGTGATCCTGCCCTGCCTGTCGGTCGTGCATCCAACAGAGTCCTGTCTTCGCCGTGGTCGTGCAATGAAGCATGGGCTTGACCTAATTCTCGTGACTCGTTTCCCTTATGCCAACTCTGAGAGATCGAGTTCTCATGGTGGTCTTGAATTGGAAAATAAGCTGCCACCGCAGGTCAGCATCTATTTGAGATGCGCAATGAACTTGATTCTATGGCTCAATAACAGCACTAGCTTGCGGCCTTCTATCTATTTCTACTCCTGTAACCGATTTCCACGCCCAATGCACAGACACGGCCAATGCATACTCGTTTAACACTAAAATCATCAGTTTTCGATATTTAATAACTTTTTATATAGAATAGCTATAATTGCGAAACTTGGAATATAGAATCTTTATATAATAAACGTCAAAAATAGAATTTAAAAATTTAAAGTAGAAATAAAATATAGAATAAATATCTATTAAATGAGCTTTATAATATATATAAAATAAATGGTAAATAATTAGTTTTATACTAATTTATTAATAATATACAAATCTATATAATTTAAATTTTTATTTTCTATAATTTTTTAATGAATTATATATTAATATATAATTAATTTTCTATATAAATTAAACATTTAATACTTTTTATTATAATTTGAAAGTATAATATTATAATAAAATTTATATTTAAAATTATATATAATTTATAAAGTTTATTTCAAAATATTTTAAATATTATATATTAAAAAATTAAAGTTTTTAATAATATTATAAGCAAATTAAAACCAGTTTTATAATTACTTTATATTATTATAAATATATAAATATATAAATATTAAAATATTAAAAAATATAATATATATTATTAGAATTTATAAATAATTAAATATATTAAATTAATTTCGAATTTATTTATTATTTATAATTTTATTTAATATATAATATATTTTTAAAAATTTAAAAGAAAATTATTTTTTGTTATTAATAAATCTTTACGAATATATAAAAAAAGTACAAAATAATATTAATATATTTAATTTGCTTTAAAATATAATTTTTATATAATTTTATTTTTTATTTTATATTTTATTAAATTTTAAATTTCGCAATAAATAATTAATATTATCTTATTAAATGAAGTTCAAAACTTAATATATTATAGTAATTATTTATAGTTTTAATTTCTATATATTTTTATAAATAATTATAATTTAATTAAAGTTTTAAAAAAGTAGTAACCTATAAAATTCGAGTGAGCATTAGTCGTATCTATGCACTGGGAGTGGAAATCGGTTAACTATTGCAAGAAAATACTCTTAGTTAAATCAAAACTTCATCATATGCTGCCTTTCTACTTTTCCTTACTCCCGCCCAAAGAGAACAAAAATTGTCAATCGTAATAATAGGGATACAGGTCTTATTTATGGATAGATAGTACAAGTAGATTTTTGACCAAATCCACTTCTAGGTTTAATTTAGTTAAAAAATAATCACTTGTTATTATCGAAAAAAATCCAAGTAATACGCTCGATATTAACGTCTTTCGATGAGGACTTTCCTGAAATTGCCTGAAAAACAGCTTGAAAACTTAGATTTATCTAACC
Source organism: Phialocephala subalpina (assembly GCA_900073065.1). Classification (NCBI taxonomy): domain Eukaryota; kingdom Fungi; phylum Ascomycota; class Leotiomycetes; order Helotiales; family Mollisiaceae; genus Phialocephala; species Phialocephala subalpina. The sequence goes on along the minus strand of FJOG01000027.1, from coordinate 510,872 downwards.
AAGCTCGTAAACGCTGGCGCTGAAGCCCGTTATGCTTCTCAGAGTTGAAATTTGTTGGCAGCTGATCATAAAAACGTCAAGACTGTACAGCAATTACAATGCATTTTGACTTCAACTCCACTTTTCACGTGACCCCCCACAGAAACAAGCCCTCCCATTAGTCCTCATGTCGGCCGGCCAATTAGTTTATAGGTAAAGAATTAATTGTTAAGCTTGTAGTTGTAATGAGAGAGAGAAAAAGGATATAAAGGGTATGAAATTACCCCTAAGCTATTCTATATATAGAAGGAGAGAGCGTGACACTACTATACGTAATCAGCAATTGATATCATGCGGCAAACAAAATATGCTTCTCAATCGACTTCTAGAAGGTAACGAGGCGAATAAATTTTCGAATAGACCCCGACCTATATCGTTCAACTGAATCGAATAACGAGACTCCTCGACAGAAAGCTAGGCCATGACCTAAAAAGGTAAAATATCAGCATTTTCAATCATCCATGGGCAAGAAGATGAGGCCATCCAGATTCGAATATTTAGGCTTCTCGGCTAGAACCTCATTCATAACCACGTTGCTCTCGACCACCGGACTAGGATCGGGAACAGAAGGAGCGCTCACCGTAACTGGCTGTGGCGTTTCTGGCCTGCTGTCTGCAAGCGCAGCAATGGAGCGCTTTGGTCGCAGAACCGGTTGAAATGGAACTGTCAACGAGGAATCGCCATTGAAGGATCCATTCCAATCGCCAGTAGGAGATCCGGACCAGTTCCAAATGGCGCCTTCACTTCCCCCTTTCTGTTGAATGGCGTGTGCTAGCAAATCTAGAGCAACGGGTCCCACATTCTTGATCACATCAGGGGCGGTCTCGATGACCTTTCGTCCGACGACTTGCATGGTCTTCTTCATGAAATCGAAAAAGCCTTCCGTGGACTCGTTGCCATGGTCATCGTAGAGTTTGAGGCCCTTGAGGCGAGAGGGGTCGATCTTCTGTATTGCCTGGAGGGCACATTCGGCTACCACAGCACGCCTGAAGAGAGGGCCAGCAATGATGTTGTCTGAAGCCGTGGTATCGAAGGCGGACTCAGTCTTGTTCAAGCTGGAGAGAGCGAAGTCGATGCCTTGTTTGGCGGCTTGACTGAGAAGTGGCGTGGCGAATTTGAGACCAGACTTGATGATGGGGCCCAAGGTGTCGAAGAAGCCTTCCTCTCCCGGAAGACGGATTGTGGGCTGCAGTAACTCCCTAGCAAATGCCGCTTCTGTGGAGGTGCTGAAGGAGGACTCGGTCATGGTAGAGTTTGGCAGTGCCTTTCGGACATCTGGGACATGCTCAGATCGTACTGGAAGCTTGGGATCCATGGCAATGCGAAGAGTGGGTACGGCAATGCATGGAAACAACTTCGATGGGAGAGATTCTTGAGGCTTCATGACAGCATAATTTTCCTTCATGGCCTGGAGAATGAGCTTGCCTTCGGGACTGTCGTGGTCAAGCTTGAGTGTGGTCTGCAGAGCAGCTTCTGCCAGCACGGCTCTTTGCGCGATGCCTTCAAGTTGCTCGGGAGTCACCTTGGGAATCATGCGAAGTGTTTGGGTCTGGCTGTCAAATGCAGACTCGCACATCTTGCCCAGGGCACCAAGAGCGACGCCAGCGATGCCTGGGAGTAGGGAGTTAGCTAGTGCTCATTGCAGGATGTTCTTCACTTACTGGCAGCGGGAGGGCCGACAGGTCCGAGGAAGGGACTAGCAATCTGCAGTCCGGTGCTGACGAGAGGAATAGCAACCTTTCCAATGTCTTTCAAAACATCCAAAAAGCTCTCTGTGCCTTCTGAATGTCCAGTAGAAGACTCGAAGCTTCCAATACTTCGGAAGCCTGTACTGTCGAAGCCTCCATTTGTGATATTCATGTTGTCCGCACCAGCAGTGGCGGGCTTGATAACACTAATGCCCAGAATGCTGGTGATGGGTTGAGCCCTCTGGTTGAAAACATTGACATAAGCATCGAAGTCGTTGCCATACTTGCCGCCGATGCTGCTTGCTGAATTCGTGGAAGTGCCACCGTAGACATGAGCTCCAATGGAGATGCCATCCGATTTGCGAATGACTGGAGACCCAGACTGGCCTAGTGATTATTAGGGTTACGTTTATTTATTGTTTCAAGGGAACGACTTGCCGGGAAAGGTAGAGATGGGATATGCCAACATGTTCCTCTTATTCTCGCCCAAGTTCCATTTGGAGTTGGCGAACATCTCGTACATTCTTGGCCCTTTCTCACTGGCATCTCCGTCTGGTTTGTCAGCGGGGTACCCGACGACACCGATGATGTCTTGCCCCGAAAAGGGCGTGTCCACGTAGCTGACTGGCGTAAAGTTTCCAGTAAAAGGGCGATCAAGCTTCAAGAACGCGACATCGGTTCGGCGATTGGTCCCTTCGCTCTGAAGCCATCCGGTTGTTGTGATGAAAGTTTTGCCCATGCGTAGCTGAACTGCGCCAGAATTCAAATTGACTGGCGAAAGATTTGTTTTGCCTGTCCATGGTTTTGTCAATTAGAACTTCCCATGAATCAGGAAGTTTGAAAAGGCGAAGCCTTGCTCGGGTAAGTAAACTTACCGGAGTATCCCATGTAGGCTTTAACAATGGTAGCACGCCCATAACGTTCTTCGCCAAAGTCATAGGCGCAATGACCAGCGGTCACGAGGAGATCGGGACGAATAAGCCACCCAGTGCCCATACCCCAGTTGTTGTCATTGGGCTGATTCTCATATCGGATCATGAGCTTGATGATAGCTGTTCATCCTACATGTTAGCAAAATGGAAGGTGGATGATGGGAGGACAATAGAGGAAGACAGCTTACAGCGATATTTGCCGCCATCAGCATAATGAAGCGGGTTGACGAGAGTGCGTCCATCGTTGCCGAGAACAGACTCAGAACCTCCTGGACCGAGGCCGAAGGAAGATTCAGGTTGCCCGGATACTGCAAATGCAGGAGGATTCAGGGCCCAAATCGCAGCGTAGTTGTTTGGAATTGTTGCCATTGTGAATGACGGATGAGATTAGTCTTGGCTGCGCGAGTGCTGGGAAAGGGATCTCTGAAGTATTTTGCAGGTGGAGTGCTTTCTTGAGAATGATGAAGGCGATGGTGAAGGCCTTGAGAGGGAGGATGGCTTCTTTATATATCCCGACAGGATAAAAAATTCAACAACAACGAACAATCAGAATGTCCAAAAGACCTCGTACTGATAGCCAATGAATATCAAACTCCTTGACCTGCATGTATGTTGAAGCCACTCGAGAGAATCCAAGGATATCTCAGACATTTTGTTCCTTGAAGATATCCTCACAACAATTCTAGATGCATCGATCAAGTCACCACATCGGCTTCAAGACCACACCAATATAACTCACGGCATGGGATCTACCAATGACGGAGCTACCTCTTCGCTCGATGAAGTTCGGACGCTGCTGATGGTCGCAAGCAAAAGAAAGTGGTTCGTTGTTGAGCCAAAACAAGAAATACGCAGCGAAAAACGTAGAGGGGTACACTGGTACAGCTTGCCATTTCCCTACGAGGCTGACTCCATTGAGACAAACTCAAGCGAAGACGTCGACCACGGCAGAAGATCGATGAGGTCCTGCAGCCCCACCACATAGATACGCAGGAGCTCAGACGGAAAGTCCACCACTGGTGTGAGAGAATCTGTTCACGGAAAAGATCCAGTTGCTTGAAGATAGAGCCCGAGCGCACTTCGGTTCTAGGATGAGTAAGCTAGATTAATTGCATTGACGCAGGAAATAATGAAATATAGATCGAAGTCTGCGCTTCCGGTCTCCACGTGCCGTGAGCTCTAAACGTCAGGATTGGATCTGTCCTGGTCGATGTCATGCTGTGGAAATAACAGGGCTGGTGGCACAATCGTACATTCTCCAAATCAAGACAGATTTCCCTGAAGCAAAAAAAAAAGATGATGCGGGCTTCGTCGCGATCAGCTAGAATGAAGCTGCTCATTGCTAGCTGCAGGTACCACAAAACTAGGCACGCAATTCCGAGACACGTGTCGCGTATATTTTGCCCAATGAACTTGAATGGAAGACTTGAAGCACAAGCGATATTCGACATCGGAGGCTGAAAACGCGGAGCTGGCTATAGTGTGCACACAAGCTGGAAGGAGGTTTGTGGCGTTTGGCGGGGCGGGCCTTCATGCTGAAGAAGCTGGATATGTCTCAGTTCGCGGACTTCCCGTTTCCTAGCCGGACGACCTGCCCGTTGACAGGAGAGAGGAAACTGGCCAAGCAGGGAGCTGACGCATCTGTGCAAGCCACTACCGATTTGAGTGCTGCGATGGAACTTAGGGTCCATTTCAAATCTTTACGTTGCACTGCAGAAGTTCTTCATTGGTCTGATTGGCTACTTGCCCCACGCTACGCAAGGAAATATCGCGGAAGCAGTCTTTCAATGAGACTGTCTGACGCTCAAACATGTTTGTGATATCCAAGCTCTGGAAAACTTCTTCTAAGTGGTCAGGGTACTGTGCTAAGGCATGCATCTGCATATCTTCGTCAGCCTCTTGAAAAGGTGAAAGCCACCTAGTGAAGACGAGATTTTGGAACCCAGCGAGTTGGGAGAATCAAGGACAACTGTGAGATACTTCATGCAGTAGAGTCTCCTGGCATCAATCCAATACTGTCACTGTTCACAGAAAGTGGGCCCCAGAAAGTCCATCCAAGACTGTTAGATTGAAAGTACTGCCATCGGGAAAAGCAGAATGTTCGATGGCCTTAAAGCAAGCAAACGAAGAACATTGAAGGAATTCTAGGCCACCCTCGTTGTCGTGGAAATCTAGTGCTTTTGCGAGCTTGTCTAATGGCATTCGATGGCCGTGCTGTCCAAGCCACCAACATTGCTGTTGAGCTTCACAGATTTTTGTGAGCAAAGCCCAAACGCTTCCCTCCATAATCAAACACCATGAACTGCGATGCGATGATCGAGGTGCCCCAGAAAGGCCTATCGCCAGCCCGTAGACTGTTAAAACATACGTTGTCGTGGAGGAGTCCAAGATGAATATGATCCGATGGAATAACACCTCTGTAAGAATCTCCAATACCGAACGTGATGTTAGGCAGCTTGCCAAGCACTGACTGATCGCAAGGAAATGTGTAAGTGTTAAGACCAGCATCCCATGTTGAGTTTGGTACTTGCGCGAAGTATGCATCGATCGCCCATCGAGGGAAGACTAGGCCGTCTCCGCCGGTGTCGAAAATTACGTCGAATGGGGCGTGCCGGTATGCTCCTGAACCTATGCCAACGCCGTCGATACTGATTGCCCAAAGGGTTTGCTGATTGATGGGTGCGTATGCGATGCTGCCGTTGTATTTCTTGCTGTCTATATACCCAAAATCTATGACGCCCTTGAAGTTATTTCTCCGGTAGTCTATCGCGAATACTGGTTCTGCCACAAGTCAACGGTACGTCCTCTGGAGTTTTAAGGGACATGTATGCAATGGAAACCTACGTTTCAGGAATTTCATGACTGTCTGTAACCATCCTGGCACCTTCTTTGGGCTCGTTGGCTGACCATTCGGATCAAGATCTAGACCAAGGTTGCCATATGGAGGTCCAGTGATGTGAGGTATCGCAGTGACATTGTCGATCTCGAAAGTGAAGTTGGTCGTATAAATTGATCCAACTCTGACCGTGTCTTGCACAACGTATCCCATGTTCGGCGCTGGCGCCCCCGCATAGTTCTGATACCAGGTGTATCCATCCAGCATTACAGCAGTGCTAGACCTATTTGGATCGTATACTGGTGCATAGCCTCGCTGAGCTTGGTTAATAAACGTCGACATAAGTGAGAGGTCGACAGTTCCGGAATCGACTACAACGGGGATTGGTTGTGGTGGAGTCCCGACGGCAATCGTGACCCACCAGCTGCTCGAGTATCAGCATCTGTAAGGAATAGAGGGAATAGTCTGCACTCACTGACTGTCGCTGCCTGACTGCGCAAGAATCTCTGTTCCATCTCTAGGATCCACGGGCGTCCTGAATGCATCGAGTGAAAATCCTGATCGGTCGCCATAGATTTGCAATTCTGCTGCAGCTTCTGTGCTCCTGGTCAAACAATCGCAAACGACGAAAAGCGAAGCAAAAATTGCGCAATGCGAGAATAAAATTCGAACAGGCATCATGAATGGACTCTGAAGAGCATTTTGAGAGCGACAACAGGAATGGAGATATATTTTCACATCGAACTCGTAGGCGCAGTCCACCCGATCGAGAAGAAACAATTCTGGTTGAATAAAGAACAGAACGTGCAGACGTCGAAGATACTAAAGAACTTTGAATTCCGAGATGAATTCACATGATTGTTCCTTCAGCCTATGCAACCTATCTCGGGTCCTGGCATCTTGACCTTCATCCATATTGTCTGCTGCCAAAATTAGGCGCTTGGCGATTCTCCCAGATGAGATCCATATTGCGTGCGTGTACACTGATGAAGCGGCTTCCCTTTCGTCGGAACTTAGGGAAAGTGTCCTCGATCTCGTCGTTCAGAAGAGGATGAAAATGGTCGATGTTGGAAGAGAACGCGATTCGCGTGGATGTTTGAGTTTGGATGGCGGGGTTGGGCCGCCCTAAGCCCCCACTCTTGCCACTTTATCACGCTAAACTTGACTCACTTGCCTTCGCCATTGGTGATACATGAGCCTTAGACGCAATCTACTCATCCGAAAGTATTTTCAGGCCATCTGAATATCACAAAATTCTCAATATGTCATCAACTCCTTCCACTTGGTACAAGGACAATTTCATGATCTCGACTGAGCAGAAGCTGCTTCAGCTTGATGTCATCAACAAAGCTTTCGATTCAGACATTGTGTATTGGACGAAAGGCACAACTCCTGAAGCATTGAAGCGTATGCTGTCCAAGTCTCTTTGTTTTGGAGTCTATGCATTGCCTCAATCTTCATCTCAAATAGCTGGTCAGCTGATCAATCTCCTTTCGATCTTTCCAACTTGTTGACAAATCCTAGGCAAAGGATCTCCGACTCAAATTGGTCTCGGTCGATGCGTCACAGATGAAGCCACAGTCTTTTACTTGACCGATGTTTTTATTCTCCCCGAATACCAAGGAAGAGGTCTCGGGAAGTGGTTGATGGAGTGTATCAGAGAGACTATGAATTCATGGCCTGAGTTGAGGACTGCTTTCCTGATCACGAGCGGGGAGCATGCGAAGAAATTTTACAAGGAGACTCTAGACGTGGTTCCGTTTCATACGAAGAAGGCGGTCCTTGACCATGGCCTGGAGGTGTTGCATAAGTGGGGTCCAGGGAGTTCGTTCATTAACGACCAGAAGAACGATTCGTAGAGCTCAGACGGATTCATGAATAGGAAAGATCACTGTAGAGGAGATGCGAGCGAGACTCGGAAACCTTTTGGGATCTTCTTTGCAGTGACAGTCATCTCGCACAGCATCATTGCCGGTCATACCTTCCCAAGTATCAAAAGACACAGCCACGCCTATTCGGACTCAATTGTTGCTAAGCAGTTGCTACCGCTCTGAACTTTTATATCCCTTAGCTAAAACCTAAACACATCGCTCACGACTCCCTCGAATGCTTCACCTTCAGAATGTCACTGTTAGTATCACATGACGCAAGCCAATACCTACCGTGTTTGCCGGGTGGCGATCGGTTCTTGGGACCGATGGAAGCTTGTCGTATTTCGGAAGCTTCTTTGGAGGGCTTCAGATCTGTTGGTTTCGACATCCGCCAGCTGATGATTGTGGTGTTTGGTGGAGAAGTGGTGGCGTTTGCATGGATGTCTCGGACCATCGCGCTCATTTCGTGAACGTCATTGAGGCCAGCCTCGCTCAAGGTGTCAATTCTCATTGTCGAGATCGCGTAACGCAGTACCGCGGCAGCGACTGGGATCTCAATGCCTTCAAATTGTCCTCTGCAGCGTGAAATCATCCTGAGGACCACGATCCAATGGCATGACAGCTTGAAGTCTAGCTCTTCGATCAATCGTCAATCCATCTCGCCCATGGCCATCGAACTCTGCGAAATGCTCCCACAAGGATCCTGTCGATGATTCCAAAGCCCGAGGCCCACGATCTGCAAGGAAATTCACGCATATGGCTGTGATGCGGATTTCAAAATCCCATCTCGCGGCCCGTTCTCGCTCCCCGTTCTCGCTCGAGCATGGATCCGGCCCTCGCCCACGAGTTCCTACGATTTGTCAGGTCAAAAATACCCCAAAAATACACCTTCTCCGACCCAACAGATGGCGCCATCGAGTGGCATTGCAGCATACCGATTATCAATGAGATTTACCCTGGGTTTCATTGGTACGGAGCATCTGGAACGAGGCTAAGTGAGATAGCCGAAGACAGCTCTGGGGTAAAAGGTTCCAGAGGCTCAACGGCAACACTAAAGAGCTGCATCCCTGTTCATGACGTTCCTGAATAAACAAAATTTTGTTGTTGAAGTCATCACTGAGAACTTTTTCAAATACGCAAATTCTACTTTTGTTTGTTTGCTTTGATTGACAGTTGCTGCGAAGTGTCTTGCGCAGTGCAAGCTCGATATTGCTGAGAGGCTCTTGAAGCTCTCAAAGAATATGTTTTTGAGTGTGCCTTTCGAGTTCTGTCAGCATCCCGGAGACTCACCATCAAGCTTGAAAAATAGTTGCAGAAGCTGTCCCTAGCTATGTTCCCAGCTAGTGCGTGCATGCCTCATCGTCCCAATATGCTATTGGACTCTCCGGTCCAAAAGCTCCGCTAAGTCACCGTCCTTCACCTTGCACAAATCAAGACCTCCCCATGTCAGAATACGCCGGCAGTCCGGTACGGTAGGTATTACTTCATATCTCCACAGACTTGAGCTCTTGACATCTAAGCGTCATGCTAGAATTCTTTTGAGCTTGTGGCGGTGACATGTACCTTTTGAGGTATAAGACCACTTTCTGTCCCTCCCGTCTTCCTCCATCATTTCTATCCATATCATACCTACCAAGATGTTTGTCAAGGCAGGTATTGTGGCTGGCTTGATTGCCACCGCGGCTGCTGCTCCAAAGGTAAGTCATAGGCACAGGTTCGATCCTTGAACGTGCAGACGGATTACTGACGCACAAAACAGAAGCAACAGAAGGCAGTCACATCTACAACGGCTACCGCCGCTTCAGCTGGAATCAATACGGGTCTTCCCTACAGCTATCCTCAGTCGCCCAGCGTGAACAGCGCAGCTGTCTCATCAGCTGCCTCGTACGCCGGTATCCCAGCCTCTGACATCCCAGGCGCCACCAACGCTGTGCCACCCATTGTGAGCTCGCAAGTCACCGGTGTCACCTCTCACGGCCCCTATAATGGTCCCGCACCAACTACTACTGGCGCTGTCAGCAACTCACCAGCTGGCACTGCCATCCCAATGCTGCCACCAAATCCAACTGCTCTGGTCTACAGCCCCAATGGCACTTTGAACAACCAGCAGCCTATTCCTTATCAACCAGCTGGTGGCCTCGGCACCAACGGTACTGAGCCGGTCTACCGTGTTCAGTCCGACTTCGACTACGAGTCCATCCTCCTAGGTCTCTACCAGGAGTGGATCGAGCTTGACCTCTTCCACAACATCCTCGCTACCTTCTCGGAAGAGGAGTTCACTGCCGCTGGTCTTACACCCAGTGATCGTTTCTTGATCGAATTCATGGCTGACCAGGAGTCCGGCCACGCCACCCTCCTTTCCAACCTGCTCGGTGGACCAGGAGGCGCCACTCCTCAGTGCACCTACAACTATCCATTCACCACCGTGCATGAGGCGTTCGACTTCACCCAGAAGCTCACTCGTTTTGGTGAGTCTGGTGTCTGGGGTTTCCAGTCCCACCTTGACTCCCGCGAGGTCGCTCAATTGCTCGACCAATCGATCGCCACCGAGGCTCGTCAACAAATGATCTTTAGACAATTCTCAGGATTGTTCCCCATGCCAGTCTGGTTTGAGACCGGTATCCCACAATCATGGGCATGGACGCTTCTTGCTCCCTATATCAGCGAGTGTCCCGCCAACTCCAAGCGTCTTGCATGGCAGAATTTCCCAGGCTTGAATGTGCTTAACCAGCCTAACAGCGCTCGCTGGAACGCCACCCAAACGGGATTCAACGAGACATCTGGTTTTGGCCCTGCCGCGCCTAGCTCTGATCCTCCAGTAGGACAAGGCTGTGTTGGCAACAACGTCACTGGTTTGGATTGCTCTGCATCCATCAGTCAGAATCGCTCTATTCCCCTGTCATATCCAGGTCGAACTGTGTACCTTGAGTGGGAGAATCCTGGCAAGGCTGTTGGACCCAATAACAGTTACATCACGGACACCAAGGCTGGTGCTCCTGAGTGGGTTGTTTGGGTCAGCCAGTTGAACGTTACCTACTCGCCATTGACCAACATCTCTATCAACAACACCAATGGTATGAACACCGGTATGACAATTCAGCCAGATGTCAGTACCTATGAGGGAGACCCAGCTATCAACGGCACGATGTTCATTGCGTTGACTGATACCAACCAAACATACACGGCTTTCAATTTGAGCAACATCAATCCTCATGTTGCTGCTGGTCCTTTCTTGTACCAGGCTGGATAAGTTGGTGCGTGGTTGAGAATTCATGGAGGAAGGACCAGGAAATCTGAGGAAGGACGAGGAAATTTGGAGAAGGAAGGGTTTGGAAATGGTAAGGATGAATACGAAAGTAATGTAATGACGAACTATATATATATGTACACCGAAAACTAAAAGGAAAACGATCAAAAGCACCGTGCCTCTTTGGCTTTGACTTGCGTGACTTAATGTTTATTTGATGACTTCGCCCAAAACAGTCCAACCTGCGCAAATCTGTCGATGTCACTGTTTCTACCCGGGGGGAATGCCATTGTTGGAGAAACCCCGAAACTATGATTTGAATTTCCTTGTCAAGAGCACCACAACTCAAGGATTTGAGAAGGGCATCCATTCCCAGCAGTCCTGGGAAGCTGTCGGTCACGTGGACTTCGTGAACCTGGAGATGTCCTTGTTTGGTTGGATCCTCCGAGAAACTCTTGTTTCACCAAAGATATCATTGCAATCTCTGATACAAGTTCGGTCTCCGTTGAATCAGGGAAGTAAAATATTGAATATTTGAATATCACGTGCATGTCTTGCTTGCACCCGCATTTCAAGGCGATTTCATCTGAGAAATGCTTCTTCCTTCCTCAACAATTTTCCAACCACAGAGAACACTACACCACCTCATGATCAACGAGTGTCAAAAATAAATCAAAGGATTTTCTCCAATCTTGCACGATATATCTTCATTCTCCTTATCTTCTTCCGTCCTATAAGTAGAACGTTGGAAAACTGCTCTCGGTATCGCGGCATTGCATGGTTACGTTCCACCTTCAACGGGAACGGGGCTGCAACGGGCAGATCTCCTCCACATACGCCAAGATAAGGCCGTATCGCGCCACGCGCAGCCAAGCAAAGCTTGTCTTGAGGCTCAGAGTGTGTCCACTGGCAAGGAATGCCCTGAGATATCGCAGACGTCCTTGATAGCGCAGTCGACGCGTGGACTTGACGACTCGGGACGGTAAAGAGAAGTCCTTGCTACCTTCCTCCTTCGGAAGTCCGAACGATGTTGCAATTCATCGAGTTGATGATGAGTTTACAGCTTCAATTCTTCTCACATTCCGGAATGGGATTCTGTTTGTCACAAACGGGTGCTGTGAAGTGTGACGGAAGTTTTCACGAGACTCGGGGCTCGTATTCAGTCCTTTTATTCCATTGTTTTGTAAAGGTTCTGAAGGCGATCTTCGTCGCGCAATACCGGTGCGCGATGTTGTACTGTTTGATCCGTGCTATTATGGGCCGGCAGATCGTCAGTGTGGGGCTTGTCCACCAAGTGCGACCCCTTCTGTACCTCTAATCAATGTTGAACATATGCAATCATGGGAAACAGGAAGGTCCAAAGCTCCCGGTCCCTCTATACACCCAATCACCTCGAGGAAGACCTCTCTTTCGCGCGAAGAAATTGATAAGAAGATGCATTGAACAATTCCAGAAATAATCTGGAAGCATCTTCCCGCGCTAGCTACCCGACTTCTTGCTTCCGACCATCTCTTATCGAAACTACCCATCGATGAATATAGAGTCTTGGCCCTCCTCGAGTATCTTTCACCTGCTCCCAATCGCTTCATCGCTCAAGCTTGGCTGCAGCAACTTCGCGAGAAAATGGGTAAGCTTGTCTACCACGCCTCCTTCGATGATCAAGGTTGACGATATCTAGCTACCCATGGTTATGGAGGAATCACGACCGATGCTCTCACTTCAGCTCCTGAAGATATTACTGGTCTCAGCAACCACGTCCCTCAATACGAGCCGTCCCATGTCGGAGATCCGAAGCACGATCATAGCAATGCGCTCCAGTCCGTGCATGAATATGATGGATTCGGGAGGCCAACTGAGGAAGAGCGATTGACACTCCGACGAGTCTCTGGATCGATACCGAAGATTGCGTACATTTTGTGCATCGTTGAGTTCGCGGAACGAGCATCGTATTATGGATGCTCGGGTGTCTTTTCGAACTTTGTCGAGTTCCCTCTGCCGTGAGTCCGGTGCCGCAAATATGGCTTCTTGGCTAATTAGTGGACAGAGCTGGAGGAAACGGCGCAGGAGCTACGCCTAAGGGGTCACAGGAGACTCCAGGTGCTCTGAACAAGGGCCTATCAACATCTTCCGCCTTAACTCTGTTGTTCACGTTTATGGCTTACTGTACGCCTATCTTAGGGTAAGGCATTCCAAAGTACACATCGATGCGATCTGAGACTGACACGACGACAGTGGATGGCTAGCCGACGTGAAGCTGGGAAGGTACAAGGTCATCTGCCTTGGCGTTTTGATCTGTGGTATCGGACATATTGTGCTTGTCGTGGGTGCCATACCGAAAATTCTTCAAGCAGGGAATGGCATGGCACCATTTGTGATTGGTCTTCTCACTTTGGCGTTTGGAGCTGGTGAGTGTTCCACTCATTCATGTGCATTCCAAAAACTGACTCGATCAAGGGCTATTCAAGCCCAACCTGTTCCCAGTCATCCTTGATCAAGACACCCAACATGGTCTCATCGTCAAAACTTTGAAGAGCGGCGAGCGGGTCATTCAAGATCCCGAAATCAGTGCCCAGCAATTGGCTTTGGCATACTACGGTCTCGTCAACGTTGGAGCATTCTTCCAAGTAGCCACTACATACTCTGAGAAGTATGTTGGCTACTGGCTGGCTTACCTGCTCCCTGGCATCATCTACTTCCTCCTTCCTATCCTCCTCTTCGTCGTCTACAAGCGGACCATCAAGAAGCCACCCGGAGGCAGTGATCTCGGTAAATTCCTCCGTGTCATCGGTACCTGCTTCAAACGCAACGGACTCAAGAACTTCGGCCAAGCCAAATTCCTCGACGCCGCAAAACCTTCCGTTCTGGCGTCGCAAGGAATCACAACTCTCTCCGGCAAGTCAATCTCATGGAACGACGGCTTCGTCGAAGATGTTCGCCGCACTCTCGAAGCCTGCCAGATATTCCTCTTCTTCCCCGTCTACAATATGAACGACGGCGGAATCGGCAACATTCAAACCTCGCAAGGAGGATCCATGACCACGAACGGCGCTCCCAACGACTTGCTTGGGAATTTCAATCCCTTGACTATCATTGTTGCGATTCCCATTATGTCGTATGGAATGTACCCTCTTCTTCGAAAATACAAGATCAAATTCGGCCCCATAGCCCGCATCACTGTCGGTTTCATTCTTGGCGCACTATCCACCACAGCTGGAGCCGTTACGCAGTATTATGTGTATCAAACGTCTCCTTGTGGATACTACGCTACAGACTGCCAGATCGGAACTGGTGTCTCCCCAATCTCAATCTGGGTCCAAACTCCGCAATATGTGCTCTCCGCTCTCTCGGAATGTTTCGCGAATGTCACGGCATTGGAGATAGCATATGCCAGATCTCCGAAGAATATGAAGGGCTTAGTCATGTCAATGTACCTCTTCTCCACGGCAATTAGTTCCGCGATTCAGGAAGCGTGTACGGCGAGTTTGATTGATCCGTATCTCATCTGGCCATTTGCTGCTACTGCAATTGCTGGTGTGGTGTTGGCAGCTTGGTTTTATTGGCTTTATAGGCATTTGGATGATGATGAGTTTTTGGCCGAGGGAGTAGCGGAAGAAGATCAGGGGTTGGTGAGGGATGAGAGTGGAAGTGGAAGTGCGGGAAACGCAGATGAGAAGGTTTCAGAGAAGGTCTGAGGGGCGGGATTGGTTGACGAATATTTTGAAGCTAATGTTACGGATATTCGAGATTATTTATACCCACCTGATCACTCAAAGAATGCTTGCTTAGCCTCGTTGTCCCACCACAACTCAAGCATTCATTTTCGAGCAGGCAAGTGCGGGGTTGAATGCCCCCGAAGCAGAATTTGTTACAGCCATCAGTCACTGAAGCTTCAGTGCCTCGAGTCACCTTTCGGGGCTTTGATCGCTAGTTTTAGTATACCTTTGTCCCTCTCTATCATTGATCTGTCTATTCCTCGCCTAGAATCCGAAACGGTACACTCCTCTCCCTCACACGGTTTCTCAACACTTCCAAAAAGCCCTCAGCTATACCAAACTCCTTATCAGTAACCCTAATATCAAATACATCAACCTGTTCCACCGCAGCCGCCGGCTCCAACAAAAAGCTCAATCTTTGCGCGAGACCTTTCGTCGTACCATATACGAGATCTTGGGACGTGATTTGGATCTCTACATTCAGGACTCTCAATCCTCTCATGAATGGCAGTATTCTCCATGGATTTTGAACGATGTCATCTTTGGGACGACGATTATTGCACCTCTGAGAGTCGAGGTCGGCCATATTGAAAGTAAGCTTGATGTCCCGGATGAGATGGAACTTGGAGGTTGAGAGATTGGCTTTCAATGCCGGTAGCGCGATACTGGATGGGAAGTGAAATGTCTGCTTAGTGTACAGCAAGTGGATTGGATTCGTGATACCTATTCTCGGTCAGTCATCTTCGTTCTTCGCCTCGAATCCAGTACATACACCATCCAACAAGTCAAGCTAAGACCGAGTCTCTCTGCTAAAACACTTTTCAAATGCCTAACATTCGGCATAAATTTCGAACATCCACATGCTTGGCTACAGTCATGAGCTTTTCCTAGATGATATAAGGGACGTTTGGGGTTGCAGGCTGTGTAGGGGAAGATCTTTCGCAAGGAAGTGGGGGTGGTTGGGTAGTCCGAAAAAACTTGAGAAAGATGGCTTTTCCAAACAAGATATACAACTTTCGCCCCTCCTTTATCTTGTCAAATCCTTGATCAAGGTCAAAGTTTTGATACTCTACTATCAGCTCTCAAGAGATAGAAACATAAACTGGGAATCTACAAAAGAATTTTAACTAGTTTGGTAAGTATTTTCTCATCTGGACCAACAAGGCTTGTCGCCGGTAATCTTGCTTGGTGTTCGCATGGTAGGCAGATGTGTCAGTCTCGCTTATTCCATTCACCTCCTTTTATTATCCTGCCGTGCTCTCTTACTACCATTGACCACTTTTCAAAGCATGCATAACATGTTTAAGTCAAGCCAAAAAGGTATTCGGTGACACTGGATTCTTAGAATTTGATTCATGCTAGTTTAATATGACTTTGGATAAGCAAAACCAATATTACTTCAAAAAGGTATAAAACCAAAGAAAGACTAGGAGATTTTGCATTTGTAACTTATAAAGCATTCGAATACTAGCCCAAGTTCAAGATTCAACGAACAAATATAATAATGCTCCTATACAGAAGGCAATAAATGGACATTGGCTGGAATAAGGTAAGCTTCCATTTTCGATAGGACTGCAAGAAATATTTCGGGTGCAAAATATCTCCCGGATAAAAACAATAACTTATTAGACTGCCATTTGTAGGATAGCGGATATTTAATAGCTCCCGTTAAAAAACTTCATTGATGTTTTAGCGTTAACATTGTACTTGAAACTTCTTATGACGAAATCCCGCTACGTAGCTCGGTAAACGATCTAACTAGTACACACAAACTTTCTTTTATACTTCTATCTATATTCTTGAATCTTAAGAAAATAAGAAAACCGATTGAGGAAACGAAGCATTCTACCTAAATAACCAAACATCATCCATACAATCGCCAGTATAATCGGTCGCGTGACCGGACTAATCATGGCTCCATTGGGATACTTCGTCTCCATCGGATTTTTCGAAAAATACAATATACCTCTTCCGCGACAGCGATATCCTAAAAGCGCTGAGAAGGATGATCCAAGCTTACTACACTTAAAGGGATCTGCCACTTGTTCATGGGGAAGAATCATTGGCACAGTCATCTTGTCTTTTGACCTCGCTTCATGTCTCTTCTTCCTGTTTACGGTCTTGCTGGTATATTGTATATCCGGTGGCTCGCCAAAGACCCCAGAAGAGTATACGACCGATGGAGGATTTTGGTTATGGGACCTTGTCGATACTCTATTGCCTTTCTATACGGCACGCGGTATTCAAATCCTGACCGATATTGCTTTCCGCTGCTGGGAAGATGTTCTGTTTTCCGTCTCGAGAAACTACAATGCCCATTTCTAGGACCGATCCTGGAAGTAGATTACTTGTATGATGAGTTGAGGGAGAAACATGAAAGAATGTTGAATATTAAAGAGTAGGTTGTGGCAATTGGAAGGGTTGTGTCGACCGGTCTGTTCTTTGGATTGTTTTGGAGGAAAGCTGGCTGGTACTCGAAGACCGCGATTAAGAATTGGAATGAAGGCCATCCTATTTAAGGGGCATCATCTGTAGCTTAGACAACCCGACCGTCAAGTGAAACTATACGAGTTTGCTTGAGGAGACCAACAATGCACAACAGCAAGGATGGCTTGGCCTTAGAGTCTTTGCATCGCATTCTTGCTAATTTGAAAACCTGAGAATTGCACGCTGAACGCGCCCAACCAGAGGTACGATACTGGCAGGCCTTGGGCCTGAAACCTAGTCCCGAGTAGAATACTACTGAGCTCTGCAGGTAAAGTCTTGGCAACTGTTTAGCGAGGAATTTTTGGGGGGGGGGTTACGAAGAATCTTTGGTAGTGGCGGTGTTGAACTCGTGAAGCGGATTGGGCATGCTGCTTGCATTTATTATTGCGACAATCTTGTTGTGTGTTCTCAAACTTCTAATGCGTCAGATATTTGGGTCGGGAATGCTGATCATTGGGACTTGTAGCCTCGCGATCAGTGCAGCGTGTCATCTTGCTGAAGGGGTGAACATGCGGCGACCAAGCCGTTGATATACAGCGCGGTGAAGATTCCGTCGCGTAGCGATCGGAATTGGCATGCCTGATTTGCTAGTAAAGAAGCTGTACCATTGCAAGAGGATGTTGCTTATTACTATAAAACTTCTGGTAACAAAACGTGTAAAGGGTGAAGAGCTACTGAAAGTGTAGGCACTTGCCCCTGAAAATTAGGCGATGCACCGCTGAATCTTTTGACACTGACGCTGAAATCCCAGCTAAGTGAAAACTCAACGACTGTCAATGTAGATCGCTCACAAAATGAGCAAAAGTAATTGTTTCTATCAAATTAACGCTGTTGTGTATATGAGTAGCTCTTCCAAGTTCAGGACGGCATATTGCAAGTGCATACAGAAATAATCTATGTGCCCGCGGAGCTTGCAAAATTTACCCCGCATCTGTATCAACTCATGCTTGATCTATAAGGCTGTTCTCTATGTATGTTCTCTCTTGCATAACGAGTCTCTGTCCACCTCCTGGACATCGTGTACCATTATCGCCATTTCGTATACTCATACCATCTCCTAAATCATACTCTCAATTCCAAGGCGCCGGTCCACCAAGTTTATCAACAAAACTATGATTCGTCCCCGCATCGACTGGAACTTGATACCGACTCAAATCCGGTTCGAGATCCTCCTAATTCAAAAAGTAAGCATCAACCCAAACCACAACTTTATCAATAATCACTCACCTTCCTCAACCGCACACCCGCATCATACGAGCCACCAAAATGTCTCACCTTCTTACCCGTCTCCATCTTAACACCTTGTCTAGTATGGATACTCGGATCTCTATCATGGAAGTTGAATGGCGTGAACATGACGGACGAGGACGAGGTATGC
The DNA here is from genome assembly GCA_900073065.1 of Phialocephala subalpina. Classification (NCBI taxonomy): domain Eukaryota; kingdom Fungi; phylum Ascomycota; class Leotiomycetes; order Helotiales; family Mollisiaceae; genus Phialocephala; species Phialocephala subalpina. Next base: position 492,681 of record FJOG01000027.1, on the reverse strand, counting down.
ATCAGTGTGTTTGGAATATCTCCAGCGTGTGGGATGTGGTGCGTTCCGAGGTTGAACCAGATCACTCTGTCAATTGTCAACAAACGCCCTCAATATCATCCAGAAAGGAAGGGCTTACAGATCTTCTTGCATGATGTCCTCGTCGTCGACGTACTTGCCGAAGTCAACAATCGGGTCAAGAGGAGTCAGCGCATTGAGAGGACTCGAGCTTCTTGGTTCTGTGTCTTTTCGTTTCAACGCCCACAAATCATTGGCCGCCCACTCAGCAGCCTTCCCCAACGTCGTAGAATTCAAAATCGTAAGATGAACAGGCGTCCCGACCCCAGTTCCAGGCATAACCCTATATCCCCTCTTCTGGCCCCACTTATTCGTCTCATTCTGATTCATAACAATAAACAACTCCCCCGAGTTTCTCGGCCAGTCGATACCCATCTCTTTCTCAACTATAGTTTTCGTGAGATGCATTGTGTTTCTTGGACTCGTGTTCTCATCGTCCCATGGGTATTCGGCAGTGAGTGGTTCGACGCCAACTCTCACCATCGTGTTTTCCGTACCAACGATATCAAGGTCGGCTTTGAAATTTATGACATGGTCGTGCATGCTAGTCGATACTGCGTCGTGGACGCGGAATCCGTATTCATCTTCATTGGCCTGTCCTCCCGTCCAGAACGCACCAAAAATGAATCCCGAAGCGCGGACTTTAACTTCGATAGTGCCGTCGAGGTAGAAGATATAATCGAATGTGTAGTCGTAGTTCCAGACCGTCGAGACGAAACGGACAACCAAATAAGTGTTCCGGGATATCGAGACGCGTTTGTCTGCAGTGTGACGTTGGAGTGGATAGTCGGCTGTGTATTCAAAGATACAGATGCTGTTTTTGTTGGTCTTGGGGAAATCTTTGAAATGGAACTCGGTGTCGAGAAATGTTGCGTAGGCGGGGCAGTCGTAGCCTGGTACCAGCTCATACATATACAACCCCATGTAAAGGAAGCTATCAAGGAATTCCTGACCACCCTGCATTGGATCATCTCCTGCGTAATGAGCGAGAGCTTCTTGCATGCCAACTTCGTACATCACACTATCGCCGTTGAATCGGATATCGTGCAGAAAGAGGCCGGTGTCAGAGGAAGTCGACATGTAGAAATCGAAGCCCATCCAAGACACGAAGTTTTGCTCCTTGTCGATTCTGTATCTTGCTCCGTTGGGTTGGACCATCGTCGGTGATGGCATTTCGCGACCCGGAGGCGCCGAGTCGAAATCTTCGATGTCGTTCCAGTGTCCGTCCATGTTTAGGCCACTCTTCTTGAAGTCTGGAGATTCCATTGCGACTCGGAACTCGGTTTCGTTTGCATAGATTTTGTTATTGAAATACCATTGGAGCACCTTCCAGTTCTCCGGGTTACGAGTGGATGCATCTACGGTGGTCAGTTTCTAGCCTTACGTCTATTCAAATTTGCTTACTGAGCTGAATGTAAATGCCTTGTGGTAGTAGAGACGTTGCATCTGAGTTAAAGCCTGTGCGATATAGCTGCATCCAGATCATCAGAGTCTCATCCACGATATAATTCACTCTGGGGTGCACGCCCAAGCCTTTCATATCAAACGGATGCTGGTCCTGGAAGAGATAGTCTCAGTCCAAAGCTGACTCGTACTCGGACTCCGGGAATCACTTACATCGCTGAGGATTTCTGCTAAGATATCCATGATACCGACAGCGAATGATTTGGCGAATGACAGGAGCTTGGCCTGATCTGCCATTGGATTGAGGGCGTAGTTCCGTCCTGAACTGTAGCAAAATTCGAGAGGCATCACCACAGAAGACTCATCGAGGGGCAAAGGGCCAACCTGTCAAACATCATTAGTGTGCGAACTTGGAAGGGATAGTCATCATATACCATGTAGTTGGTGACATGAGCCTCTTTCGTGGCACCCTGCTCGACCACAACACGTGCCCATCGAGCTGGAGGTCCAGACGAGCCATCAAGATACGATAAGACATCTGACTTGTTTGGCTGAAGTAACTCGATGAGCTTAATAGCATTGTCATCGCTGAGTCGAATCAGCATAATGTTCTTGTAGTTGGGGGATCACGAACCTTGTTGCCTTTGCCGAATCTGTGAGGTTCAGGCCCGAGGACGAAAGCAAGAAATTGGCAACACTGTTCGCCTCCCATTTACTCAAGTCCGACCAGACATTGTTCTTTGGAGCCTTGTAGGCGTTTGCATCGGAGGTATGAGATGGAATGAAACTCGTCTTCACATGTTTGATGAAAGGTGAAGACGCAGCGATAACAACGAGAATGAACGCAATGAAACCAGTAATCTTGACCCAAGGACGAGAAGAGGAAGACATCTGTGGGAACAAAGGAATTCTGCATATCACAGAGACACAGGAGGAACACGATAATGGACAAACTCAAGAATGGGAGTCAAGATTACTCCGAGATATGCTATTGCTTATCTCCATGTGCAGGCCTGACAGGGGTGTCGTGGTGCCGCTCGCTAAACTTCAAGGGGCAGGTGTACCCGTGCCAGTTGAAGGCGGTGATTAACATTTCAAGCTTTCAACTGGTGAAAGGTTCATGCCCTTGTGTATCCGTCGCCATTCTAACCAACCGTAACGCAGATGAAACCATCGCATATGATTGGTACCTCGAGGAGTGCTGTGAACCTCCTCCGTACCAATTCGCCATTCGCCAAAACCCTTTCCATCTTTACAATATAACTACATAAAGCCACGAATGCCTTTGATTCCAAGAGTCTTCTTCTCTTTCTTCGGCTCTGGCGTTTCTGGCCGGGTATCTTTCACTTCCTTCGCCTTTCCCTTGCTGCCGCGCAGTATGTTGTTGATGTTATCCTCGTACTGGTCAGTATCCTTCCTACCTACGTTCTGCACCCCTCCTGTCATCTTGTTAGGACGAACGCTTTCTGAGCTAAAGAGGGAATGATTACCTCTGCCATGAATTCTAGCCTCGGGAATAATTCTCGTCTTCTTGGTCTGGGTCTTGGTATTGCTATCTCCACTTCCACTTCTTGTTATAAAACTTCTTTGCTCTATGTTACCGCCGGGAGACGTTGGAATTCCTGGTGTGAACGGTTCTGGCTCTCGAAAGTGCTGAACATGTCCTGCTGAATGCGGTGTCTCAATGGGAGTCCTCTCTGGTGAGATTGACTGGAAGCTTGTATTTAGCTTAGATGGTCGGAGAGGAGCCACGCTTGAGGAGCTACCACTGTTTGGGGACCACTTTGGATCAGGTTCGGAATCTGCAATCGACCGTTCTCGGAAACCTTGAGGTGGTGGTGTTGCAGGCTGAAGGCCAGCTTTGGATACGCCGGCTTTCAAGAGCGCATGGTTGCCAGCGTGTAAGCCCCATTCAAGCTTTTCGTCCGGTTGAAGCACACGATCATGCACAAGCATCTGATAACGTTCCAGCTCATATTGCAGAGACTTATAGTCCTCCACCAAATCTGTATACTTCGATGAAAGAGAATTGAACCGCTTCAATAGGTGTGCATGCACCTTTTCATGCTCGGTGTTCCGGATTCGCGATGCCCTTAGAGCATTGTCGATAACATCCTGCAATATTCCATCTCCCTTCTCTGCATCCCTATTCTGATGATCCTCGTTGAAACAGCCGTTGTTGGTAAGCAGCATATATTGCAGCTCTTTTTCGAAAGCCTCGTGAGCTTTTTCGACTTCCGTATCGCGAGATTGCAACTCCATCTTCAAGATTTCAATCTGATTTAGGGCCTCCTGCTCATTCTCCATCGCTCTCTGAGCTGCGAGTTCTCCGGCCTCGAGTTTGACGACCTTCCGCTGCAGATCCTCAACTTCGACACGAAGACGTTCAAGTTCGTCAAGGCTATTTTCCACGCTCGCCACTTTTTGATTGGCCCTCAATTCTCTTGACTCAGTCTCCACCACGATATTCTTGAGTCTTGTAACGTCTTTGGTGGCATTTCTGAGATCGCGATTCAACTCTTCTCTCTGTGTGTTCCACTTCTTCGATTCCTCTCTCAGAGTACGTATCTTCACGGTGAGCTCACTCTCCCATTTTCTGCTGTGAGTCTTCGACTTCTCATTCTCTTTCCTCATTTGAACATTGAGTCGGTTTGCTTCTTCAATTCTGGCTTTCAGGTTTCGATTCGAGTTCACGAGATTCTGAGTTTCTGCTTCGGCGCGAGCCTCGCGGATTTGTTTATTGCGGAGTCGTTGGATGTGAGATAAGTGTTGCTGTTTCAAATAGCGTTCGAAGTTAAGATCGTTCTTCAGCAGCTGGATTTCTCGCTGAAGATATGCTACCTGACGGGCAGGGATAGTATCGGTAGTGGTTGGCCTCAAGGAAGGTGATCGTGGAGCATTGTCTCGGGAGAGGCTCTCGAGGTAGGCGTCAACATGTGATTCTTGGTGGTTATTGGAGAGAGATAGTGAGCCAACAGAGTCATTAGTAAGTGCCTGGTAGAGGCTACCTCTCGTAGATCTCTGGCTGCTCAGCATATCCGACAGGCGGTTATTGGACGGAGAACCAAGGATCTGAGGTGGAAGAGTAGGGCTGTCAAGACGATCAGAAGGATGAAGTGATGGAGAGTCCGCGATAGATGGCATCGACTGGCTCGTCTGAGAGAGCTTCCGGTGCAATCCTGAGGAGCGATAGACTTCGGGAGAAGCCACTGCAGTTGACTGAGTGTTTCGCCAACTTGTGTGCCGTGATTGGTACGGTGTGGCTGCTTCAGAATCGAGGAGCGGTTGATCCGGGATGTCTGAATTCAACTCCGGTTTCTGAGATGGTCCTCGAGATCTGCTCATATTCTGCAGAGCCTCGTCGCTAGGGACGAGGAGGGCCATGCATTCAGCAACGACGTCGGCGGCTTCGCTCTTCGTCCACCGATTGTTACCCGTGATTTCCGATTCGATGGTCATTGTGAAGAAGTTAGGATGAAGTAGATGCACTTGTCGAAATGGCTCAGATCTTTGTTGAATCACTGCAGGCTCGATGTCGAGATCATCTGCTCCAGGAAAGTTGGCATGCCTAAGATATCTTTGTGGCTTTCTAATATAGCTCATGAAGTTGATAGGGTAGAGACCATAAAGGAAGGTAAAGTAGTGTAGAAGCTCTGGAACTGTATCATCTTCAGACTCGAGCAGAAACGAGAGCTTATCCCATGACTGTCCGCCTTCCGCAGGTGGCTTGGCCGGCACATCGCTCTCGTCTTCCGTCTCAATATCTGTCCGAGGCTCAGTCCAATGTAATATGTCTGCTGACTTGCGTTCTCGGTCCCAGAAAAGTAAACGACTGTAAATGTTGAACAAGGCAGGGAGGTGTTTCGATGCTGAGATTGGTATGTGAGGCAAGAACATGATCAAGGCAGTGATGGCTAGCGAGATAACTCTGGTGGAGGTATCTGTTTGCAAACATTGCAAGAGATTCTCGAATAGAGGTGTTTGAAGAAGCTGGTGGAGATGTGGAGGTTGGTGTCGGAAGAACTCGCAGAGAAGGTGCAAGCCAGCGATTCTGCTACTCTTCTTGACAACGACTTTGTCAATCGATTTCAGGAAGTCCTAGTCAACATTAGCATACTACCAAAATTGCGCTTTGGTTTGGTGTCCTACCTTTGGTCTCTTCTTGCCAAATTTAATCAGAATATCTTGGAGCTGTTTCACTAAGAATATCGCATGCTCATCACACTCTCCGGCAGCAACTTCTGTCTTTTCCAGCCATGTTTCCAATAGACTATCTGCCACTGCATCACTGGTGAATTGTGCATCTTCAAGTCGGGACTCCTCTTCTTCTTCGTCGTAAATGAGTATCTCGAGCAGTATATCTCTCGCTTCGATGGCCAGCCCCTTTTCGACGCCCATATGAATCATTACTGGAGTCGAAAGCTTGTCCCACCATTGTAGCGATCTGCCAGAGCCCAGAAGCACTGGTCTTAATGTACTGAGGATACGAAGGAAGGGAGCCAAGCGGTCGGGGTGTTCGAGAAACGACGATTGGTAGACGTTGAACAGCTCCTCTTGCAGACGCTGCGAGTCGTTTTCATCAGGCGTGTGGTGTTTCTCGAGATAGGCGGTAATGACTTGTAGAAGGTCGTCAGGTAAGGGTACAGTGAGATTGGCAGAGGAGCTCGTGATAGCTTTCGACAGGTCCTTCAGAGATCTGCATTACTGTTAACTGCATTCGTACGCGTGGATATATTCAAAACTGCACTGACCCCGAAGACATCTTTGCGGTGAGAAGTAAAGGCTGGGATGGTGCTGGTAGCAAGGCTTGAGGTTTCTGCAGAACGCGGGGTCCAGGGCGTTGACTCGGGATGTTGAACGTTGTCGCTGCTCTCTCGAACAAGACTAGACAGTGATCGCAACCTCCTCACTCCGCGGGTCTCCTCTTCGGAGGTATGAAGTTCAGCTCATCGTCGTTAGCAAAGGTTGTGAGGGAGAAGAAAAGAATCGCGAGATCGAGGAGCTTTCACATCCCTGCATGCAGAAGCGAAGATGACGATAAGCTCTAAACGCCGATACGCCGATGGAGATATTCACTTCTATCTCTCCAAATTTTGGACAATACACATCATGGATCTGCAGTCATTTACATATAAAGCAGGTAGGTATTTTCCTCCCATGGTCGTCGCAAGTCGCAAGACTATCATTCTTTCCGTCTCAGCGGATGCTCCCAGCAATCGCATTGTCTTTCCTTCTTCAAACAAACAGGTTTCGACTGCATTCAATCACTAGGGATATGGCATCGCAATCATTCAGTCTGCCACTGCAAGGCAAAGTTGCAATGGTTACGGGCGGAAGCAGGGGAATTGGAGCAGGCATAGCCTATGAACTGGCAGTACGAGGTGCCAATGTACGACCCCTTCCAGATCCTGTACCCACACCAAGAAACACTTCTCATGTCGGTCTAGGTAATCATCATCTACACCTCCGAGCGAAGCGGCCCTCTTACAGACGAAATCTTGTCCAAAATCACCTCTCTCGAACACAGACCTCATGCCGCAAAGATCCGTGGAGACCTCAACCAAGTCGATATCCCAACAAAGGTGGTAGACCAAGCTCTGGCCTGGCTCGAATCGAGCGGCAGACCCAAGAACATCGACATTCTAGTCAACAATGCAGGCGTCGAAGTCGTCAAAGCATTAGGTACAATCACAGCCGAGGATTTCGCCAAAGTCTACGATCTCAATGTTCGAGGAGCTTTGCTCATGACACAAGCTGTCCTACCACACCTCTCAGCCGGCGGAAGGATTATAAACATATCTTCCGTTGGCAGCAGAGCAGGATTCAAGGAGATGGGGATATATTGTTCTAGTAAAGCTGCTCTTGAAGGCTTGACTAGGTGCTGGGCTGCTGAATTAGGGAAGAATGGCACGACCGTCAACGCTGTCAATCCGGGACCGGTACAGTCTGAAATGCTCGACAATATACCAAAGGATATTGTGAATGCTCAGAAAGCTGCTACGCCGATCGAAAATCGAGTTGGGACTGTTGAAGAGGTTGCTATGATTGTTTGTTGGCTGGCGGGTGAAGAGAGCAGATGGGTGACAGGACAGACAATCAGTGCGAGTGGAGGGTGGGCTATGTATTGACTCCAATGACTCCCTTTCCGCTGCTTCAATTCCCACCGCACTCCATATTGGTTGCGTCGTGGTCGCATTCGGTCTTTCTTTTCCTGTTCATGTTCATGTCCACAGCTCCACCAATGGCACCCATCGACTAGGTCGATACGGTCGGTAGATCTCCATTATCTCACGTCAGATCTTGACCTCCGGTAGCATTTCTGCTGTATAAAAGCTGCGATGAACCACAATCTAGCAATTGGCGTTCAGTTCTTTACTTTCTTGCATCATCTTCAGTTATAATTCAACTCCCTCATCTCATCTCTCATCATGTCCTCAAACGAAGCAGTCTCCTCAACAGGAACGTCACTCACCGGCCTCCAATGGATCAACTTCCCCGGTTACGACGAAGCAGAAAAATACAAGATCTCAGCCGCCGTTGTCGTACCAGCTGGACGACGCCTAGTAGCAACATCCGGTCATGTTGGTCGAGATAGTGCTGGCAACCATCCCGATGATTTGGAAGCAGAGTTCGTTATAGCTTTTGACGTACGTTCACCCTCATCCCTCTTAATCATTTAAAACGAGTCGAGGTTCACACCACCCCAGAAAGTCCAAAAATCCCTCCACGCTGTAGACCCCTCCCTCTCCCCAGCCGAGCTCTGGGGCTCCATCTACCAATTGACCACCTACCACGCCGGCGGAATCAAAGATCCGTATGTGTTCAAGACGATGTTAGCTGTTGCAGCAAGGTATTTTGGAGAGCATAGGCCTGCGTGGACGGCAGTTGAGGTTAAGGAGTTGAATGGGGGTGTTAGGTTTGAGATTGCTGTTAATGCTGCGATTCCTTGAGGATCGAGAGTCGAGCGAGAAGTCTTTCAACTTGACGGAATTGGGGCAATTGTCCCTAACATTTATTGACAATGAATTAGCAAATCTCAATGCTTTACTGAACAGAGATCTCGGCACTTGTTTTCACATTCATTCGAAGTTTGCTCCTCGCGTGAACTTTTAATTGACAACGATCTAAGTGGATGACGGCGAGTTCAGATGCTTAGATATTTGAGTGTTGAAAGTCAAACCCCTAACAAAAGCGAGGCGAAAGTCTTGCGATCAATCCACTTCTCTTTCGGAAGCATTACTGGATGGAGGTGATGGAAAGTCTCCTGGTGGTGTTAGTGACTTGTTGCCTGGAGCTGTCTGCCTTAGTTGGCATTCTCCTTATAAATACCAGCGAAGAGAAATCATCTCGGACGATTGATCTGGCACTATTTATTGTTAAGTGTCTAACCTTAATCGGACGAACTGTTGATTTAGGGGAAGTAAAGAACTTGTGGGCAGCTGGAAACCTTTGTGTCTCTTTCTCGCCATGATCGGCGTCTGGTTAGAGAGGTGGATAGGCAAGACAGCCACGGTTCATAATCTTGGTCTTCTTCACCTTGCAAGACTTGTTGAAGCTCGATACAGGCACTCGACGAGGTTTTATTGGGAGTCCCCCTGAGTCCTACCACGTGAAGGCTTGTGACATTCACTCCCACCTTCACGGGAGCTGGCATCCTTGCACATGCATGCACAGAAATGTTCAGCATGAATTAATTTGTCAATTGTAGCCGTATTCTCTCTTTGGTAAAGGCTTGGAAGGAGATCGAAGTCGAGGCATGACCCGAGATTCTCAACGGCCGCTGGTCAATAAGAAATTGAAAAGCTACAAGTACTAGTCAGACATCCCAACTAAGGATGATACCATCAATGTTCAGTTCCAAAGTTCAAACATTTGAAAGTTGTTGACATGTTTTCAAGAAAGTGTTGACGAAGCCCCAAAGCGGGATTCCCGCTTTGAATTTTGGTTACCACCAAAACCAATGCAGCATGTGTTGACACATCATTCGGAACACACATTCATTCGACTCTCTCTTACACGGCGAGCTGATTCTTTTCATGGTCAGATTTCTACGATGCGTTTCCCCAAGCATTCTTTCCCACCATTTCGACCACGTCCAGTACGGAATCCGAAGCCAGCATGATTTTCTCCAGATTCCGAGAGATAGGCGATCGACAACATCTTGGGGACCTTAAAGGGACAGATATCACAGAGACCGATCTCGAGAACCTCAAAGACCCAGGGATCAAGGAGATAGACCTCGAATATAAAGATACGACCTCACAAGCGCCAGAAATATCCGAAGTTCCTCACCAGCAGCAACCGAGCTCTAGACCGAGCTGCGAGCTGCGACTTATTAACCCAGCACCCCCAAGACTTTGTTAAGACCTGTGCTCTACGTGCTGCGGACGATTATACGGGAGAGTAGCAGTTTTCTTGATGAAAGGGAGTTAAAGAGACGTTCTGCGAAGGATAAAGCCTATTTAAAGTATATATTCCATTTCAAAATTTATACACTTTCCGTTACGGTTTCCAATGGACTTTTTTGGTGCTAATAAGATAAAAAGGCAAAGCGATGGGCTTCGGATCTAAAGGCCACTAATAGTTAAATCAATTTCTATCGAAGACATGTGATTTTGAAGGGTGTAAACAGAGTTGATTCTTCTAAATCTACGTGAGAAGTCCTCTTATGGAAGGAGCTTCGAACTAGCTAACAAAGAAAACGTGATGTCACATGCTGGATATCACAAACACGACTTGATAAAATTTCGAACTAAATTTTGATCGATTTACGAGTTCTTTTCGCGATTTAATATTTTATAAAGTAGATAAATATTAGTAACCAATACTTTATAACTTCGAGGTAATATAATATACGATTACAATATAATATATTAAACCAAAAAGATTATTTTCTTATATTTTCTTATATTATTTATTTATAAAGTTTTAAAATACTTAAATAAAACCAATAAATAATTTCGAGTTAAGAATATAATAAAAGTATTATATTTATAATAATATCGAGAAATATTACTATATAATATTATATAATTATATATTATTTTTAAGAGTTTATCTTTAAAATATTATATTTTACGCAAATTTTTTCTTTTTTTAATAGCTTTAAATTTATAAATTAAATTATTTGCTTTATATAATAAATATAATAATTAATAATTTAATAAACTATTTATATTTATAAATTAAAAGAAAAAAATATTACAAAGAAAATAAAATAATCATATTATTATATATTTTATAATAAGGTTTTATTTACCCAAAATCGTATTTAACGTTAAATAAACCAAATAATATAAACCTTTATTAATACAAATAATATAGAATTTAACCGGAGTAAGTTTTTCGAAGCTCTCACTAAAAAGAGATATTAAGATTGCATTACAAAATATGAAATGTTTAGAGTACCTTAAAGTTTCATTTGCCCACAAACGCAAGATAAATCTACATGTTTTCAAGAACCAAGTTCAAAATTCAATCCCACTATACTTGCTCCTAGCTCCTTGTATCCCCGCCCAGCTCTAGGTTTCTCGGGCACAAGTGTGCTTTCACGTGCCATGTGCTTCCTCCCTACCTCACCTCGAGCCTCGGCTGTTTTCAGGGGCTTTTGGCGAGAATGATAGGGGTAGCATCCAGCGAGAGGACTATGTTTATGGGCCGCCAGTTTTCCTCCACTTCCATCCTAACATTGAATTTCGTATTCATCAGAAGATATCGAAATATATTTTCATTAATTGTTAAATTCAGGAGTTTTGGCAAGTATTTAATTACTTACATTAGAAGCTTAGGTATTCGATTCCTCAAATTCACCGGACGATTTCACAAAAGGGGAGGAGATTCTTGATAAGAATTATTCGATTTAAGAGCGTCTATAAACTACTAGGCGGGCTCCATAGCAACCTGCGATGATTTCGTCGAATATGTATAGCAGGGAATTAGAGAATCTGAAGCTGCTATACTTGCCTCCGTTGCGAGCGAGGGTGGTGGGTTCCCAAGTGAGGGTTGATAGGAAGGGAGCAAGAGGATGGAGTGCCCAACCCCAACGCAAGTATCTTACTCCGCGAGTGATTGTTTGAAGGAAGAACCTAATTACCGCCGGGCGACGCTTAGTGCAACACCCACAGAGATGGTTACCTTTATTATGATGGAAGCCGTTCGAAATCACAAACCTCAGGAGACCAATACGGCGTCACCGTAGGCGACAGTAGATCACTACTTAATTGGCTACGGTACTGAAGAGCAAGAACTTGAAGATCAACGAAGCCTGGTAAAATCATCAAACGAGGTAAGCAAGTACCTGACGTATGATCTCACGCAAACTTAGACCAGTGTCCAAAACAACAATAGCGTGATCCAAATGATAGCGATGACTAGCGCACGAACCAACAAGAGCTGGGACACGATCCAGCTTCAATCCTAATTGATTGATCACAGGGGGAAACTCGGGTTCGAAAGGCACGGAAAATGGAACGAAAGACGGATTTGGCTCCATCACCGCTAAAAAGACGGTCGAACACTCCGACACACAGCACACGACATCTTCCTCAACCGCCCTACGATCAAAGCGAACACGACGGAAGGAACGCGAAGAAGACCTCCCTATTTGCCCCTATTCAATGTCAGGCTGGTAAAGTGACTCGTACTCCTCGAGCACGAGAGGCTCTCCGGCACGTTCGAACGGGGAGCCGTAGTTACTGTTCTGCTCATTCACAACGTCAGAGGCGCATGCTGAAACAGGGCTCTCGGAAGGGAAGGGTGTCCAATTGCTCAACCTACTCCCTTCGTCTACGTTCTCTTCTAGAGCAGGCCCGACGCAATTTGGATCACGTAACTAATTTAATTCAAAGAGATCAGTAGCGTTAACACTTCTAGGATATTGTGGACCCAGAGGAGAGTCGACTGACCGACCAACTCAGACCGTGCAACAACCCCATAGCGAAACAATGGCTGCAGGATCTGGACCTGGTGATGCTGGACTCGATCACAATGGGTCCGAGAGGGAAACAGCGAATAGTCGCAATACAGTGGCCAAGAAGACTCGAAAACACTTTAGTAAAGCAGATTGCACTACTCCAGAGACTGCAATATTGCCACAATCCTACGTTAAACAGGACAGCGCGAGCGGGAATAGCCGAGGAGCTGGGACTCGAGAAAGATCACATTTATGTAAGTCCATTTAGCAAGCCGTCATTTCCTTAATATACTGACAGCTGCTGCCCTGTAGAGATGGTTCGAAAATCGACGCCGGAAAGCTCGATCCAAACATCCTACTTTCTCCTTCGGCAAACTGCCAGATAAGGAAACGAGACTGCCTTAGAACGTCTATGATATATGGATGCCGACTCGCTTGAAAAGAATCTGTCCAATTCTCGATGAGTTGCCGCCCGATCTGGATTTTGAGGTCTCAGGGCAATACGAGGCAGGGATCTCTCCGGTCAATCAAGTCATGATGCTGCATCTATACTAGAGGAAGCTGATAGTTAATCAAGCCGTGTTGGCTCACGAGACATTACCCCTGATACTTCTTCGTCTCAAAGGACCGACGGGAAAGCATTAAAAAGTCAAAGACAAAGGCTCGGCCTGCAGAACTATACCAGTCTCAAGACACCGTTTGAAGATAGGAATGGCAGGGAGAGACGCACGCCACCTTTGGTTTGCGTTGCGAGAGTGGCGGGGATATTTCGGTGATGATGGAGCTTGGAGGGTGATGGAGCTCGGAGTTGATTCAGCATATCACGGATTGTGTACGATAACTGATCAGGATAACAAAATGGGTGTAATATTGATGTCCTCATACACTTGTCAAGAGAACTACTCAGCGCAACTCTATCGTGATCCAGCCCAGAAATCAATGAAATCCACTCTCAGCTCTCTAATCATCGTGAGACCGTCTGTTCGCCCCTTCCCAGCCCTAGCGCGTGCACAGCACGAAACCTTGCCCACGACGACAAGGCGGGTTCCATTCCCTTTTGATCCTGTTGCCTGCTGAGGCTGGTCCATTCGGGTGCTTAAGGTGTTGACTGGTCGATGATACCATGACTACTTTTGAGCTTCGTGGAGTACTACACCTAGATCGCCAGGGAGACTGTGATGCGAGCTGCTATTACGGCAGAGAAACGAGACAGAGGGAGATGATAACTTTTATCCTCATATAGTTTAAGCCATTCCTAAAAAAATCTTTGGCCTAAGCAAAAAAGTCTCGCAAGTAAGGATTCTTGACTGGTATTCCACGTCGTCAGACGTTGGCATGCCTTCAACCCCTGCTTCATATACATCGAAATGGCAGTTGAAAGCATTTTCTTGTTGTTTGAATTTGAACAAATTTACTTGTCAATTTTTTGAAGTTTTGAATAAGGTATTCATGGGTAATGAGAGCTGCACGTGATGGCGTTCCCCGCGTCGCGTCGGTACGGCCGACCCGGGCACAGACCAGTATTTGGAGGTCAAGAACTGACGTCGAGGCTGAAGAGTTTCGACATACCATCCAAGCTTTAAGTGTCTCTCTCGATTTACAGATGATGCACACCCATCTTCGCAGATAATTGTAAGACGTCTAGGATACTAATGGACTGTCGCAGGGCCAGGAAAGTAGGAGGGCGAGGACAATCGGAGAAAGTCGGTCAACGAACGTTTTCTTGCTAGATATGGGCAAAATCGAACTTTTCGAACGCAGAACCTTTCGAAAGCCCCCATCCGGACCTCCTACATACCTCGAGAAATGATTATGAGCCTTTCAACTTCCGCAAACGCGAGAGGCCCCTTACGACGGACCTAAGACGGAACAGCTGGACTGGGGTAGGACGCGTTACTCCCACTAATGTTGCCCAAAAAGACAATAAGAAGAGCGGCGTATCTTGGTACAAAGTCAGCATAACCATGGACCCCAGGTGAGACACATACGTGGCCGTTCCGATGAACACCTCAGCATCCTTTGCACCGGTCATATAAGACATGATCATCGCGAACGGAACGATGAAGGCTGCTGCCGTGAACACCATCTTGACACGGGTCATAGGCACAAGGAAAAGAAGGAATACAGGGGCTAGAAGAACGATGATTGCGAGTGACACGGACATTGCGTGCCGGAGGTGGTCCATTTTTCCTTCAGAATAGTAGGTCACCGAATTCTCTGTGTCCTTTCCCTCGCTGCTTTTCAGGAAACGCTTTATTTAATGTCATTACATTATTTCATCAATTCGAGCGTGTCTTGTCCTCAGTCACTTACCTTGAAGATTGACCTTGGGCTCTCGTATACGTGGTTTTTTATGACCTCCTCAAAATAATTTGAGCGGCCGCCGACTCCCTTGACGAAGTCACCCTGATGGCGTATGAAGTCATCACTTCCATCCATGAGTGGCGTATTGATCCATATCCAATTGAAATATGAAAGACGATTCCGAGGCGGAGGCTCGCCAAGTGCTTGCATTCGACAATGGTTGAAAACTAGCTCGTCTATTTCGTCTCAGCAGATTCGCTTTGTGCCATCCGCGCGCGACCTACCATATTCTTTTATCTTCTCTCCCAAGTTCTTGAATACTTTGCTTTTGATTGAGTTTGGCTCTGGGTCTTGCACCCCGATGAGTCTGTCCGAAGTTGCGGGGTTCTTTTCGTCGTCTCGGTCAATGCTATCGAGCTGCTTTTCAAGCTCCGTTATTTCGACCATCAGGTGAAGTATCAATCGTTCGTGAATAGTTTTGAAGCCTCGGTAGATGGAAAAGTCGTCGCAGGAGCTTATGAAGGAAGCTAGCTGTGGCAATCCTTTTGGACATTCGAGATCTAGTTGTGGAGAAAGTCAACCTCTGCAAGAAATGCAGGAATCGCTGCAGAAGATAAGCTTACAATTCTCTTTGATGAAAGTGTTGTAGCCATGTTTCTCGTCCAAGAGTCGTTGTGCTTCTGCTTTGCTTGTCGATGATCGTGTCGATGCGAATGTGGTTGAGAGCCGCCTCAAGATCCAAGGAGAGGACGACACTGCAGGTTTTGTTGACACAGATGCTCACAATGACAGGTTGTACGACTTGGATACTTTAGTGAGTACTGACCTTGAGAATTTGGTGAACCTTCCAGCGTGTCTTGTGCTGAACCATGGCCGAAAGCTGCTGGACTGTCCTCGTTCTCGTTCGGCAGAGGGGGAACGTTCATCCGACGTCTAACTTCTGAGTTCGTCATCTCAGGCTCTATGGACAGCACTAGATCACCGCTATGTTGGTCAGCATCATGAGCGTTGTTCGCGGATCTCTGGGTAGGAGGCTCGGCTGTCTGAATCATGGCGGCCATAACTCAGCAGAGGTGGCGGCGGCGACGATGGCAACGAGGAGAGAGAGCATCGAGTCTTCCATTGAACTTGTTCAGGGGCTCCTCTGAGCTATCTTCACTCTCACCGTCTCCGCTATTCGTGCCCAATATCCTGCTCGAGGCTGCTGCTGTCGGGTTAAGGTGGGTGATATGGGTCAAGTAAGATGGCCACACCACCACCACGACGCGAGCCACTGGCAGCGCACGCTTCTTAAACCACTTCCGTACTACTAACTATATACAAGGCTGCAGGTCTATTGATAGACTGTATTTTATGGCAATCGCAAGTATCAGATGTTGAATATCTCACCTTTATGGACTCAAGCGTCGGATCTCAGTACTTCAGTGGAGCAAAATTTGCCGAATTTTGAGCGCTGGGGAGCGCCTGTTTATATAGACAGACAGTGCACGGCAAGCCTCGAGGGATGCTGCTTTAAACATATCATCAGGGCTATGGATTCCTGCTGTTTCACAGAGTCGAGAGGCTGAGAATGTGTTCCTGACGACACAGGACTTAAATTGAGAGAGCATACAATCAAATTAGACTTCCACAAATCGAACGGATCTCATTCGTATATATTTACCACACAGGTGACTCCAGATGACAACATTCTCCCCACCTTTTTTTTCATGCTATCTACACTATCGAGGACAGTTGGTGTTTTGCTCTGCAGTTTCTAGCTATCATGTCCCCAACTCACGCATTTGTCCAACTTGACTTGACTTGAACTAACCACATAGCCTTCCATCGCCGCCACAGCAGTCACTTGGAGAACTCGGATTTCGAAGTGTTCGTGCTGACAGGTTTAGGACGCTAGCCACAGATCAGTAATTTGCTGTTGTGGATGCGGCTTCTTCAACTCACAGGCTTGGTTTCGCCAGGCTGAACGTCACCATGCTTCGCACAGTTCTGTACATTGCACACTCTGGTTCCCATTGCTGCAGCTTTTTAGTGTTTTCGTCGTGTATATATGCTTTGTTGCTCTCCCTCCTAATTCCCAACGCCCCGGGAGCTTGCAATGCAGTATATCAGGTTGAGCGCAATTTGTTTGAATGTATCGAGTAGTTTCGAGTCGAGAATCCCACGTGGAGTCCTAGGGCCAATATGGCTGATTCAAACGTTAGATCGTCGTTGAAAAGCACCCCCGAGGGCATTTACGTACCTTTCTTTGGCAGTAACCGCTGCTTGCCTCAATGCTCGAGAACACCACACTTAAACCCGGGATGTAGAAGTGGTCCACAGCACAGAGAGTGCGACGCGTTCACGTTCGTGATAGCTGCTGTTTGAAGCCTCTGTGTCTTTCCGCAAGAGGACCAACTCCTGAGTCTCCAGCAATTCTCGGAAATGTGCAATGTGCGCGTCCTCAACTCGTTTCGAGACAGGCGCAGGCCAAGAGGGGAGAGGTGTATGATTGGCAGACCATCTGCTCATCTCTTGAAGCAAGCAAGTAGAAGTAGGACCATTCAGCCCACAGAGTACACCGGATTCGGGCGAGGTGCATGCACGAAGCAGTCGCTGTCTGTTCGGAGGAGGCGGCGCTGCCTGTGGTGGCCTGGCTGACGATTCCGAGGAGCACTTTCTTTGTACTGTGAGGTATAGAGCAGATCTCTGGAACCCATCGCGCTGGGGTTGGTGGTACACTCATGTCGCGTTCAGAGCGTTGGAGGTCTCCCACACTTTCTTTTCACACTGCCATCCGCCGCTGACAGGGGGGGTTGAGATGTGCGCTCGGACGCGATGGCCGCACCACCAGAAGAAGGGAATCAGCCTCCCAACCCTTTTTCAAGTGGCACTTGAGTGATGACAAGAAAAAGGCTGATATGAGAGATTGAGAATAGCTCATAAATATTCCTGAGCATTACAACTGCTGTCCGATGGCCGCGATATCTCGCTATTGAAGAAGAAGATTTGCATGAGCGGTTCGGTATTGAATTGCCTGGGGAACTACCCCCTGAAGCCGTCAACAAGCTGCCGCTGCCACCTATCCGAGAAATCTTCAGCCTCATGATGTCCTATAAGAAGCAGGCTCCTCCAACCATTTTCAGAAATAGCCACTGCATTCAGACGCGCATGCTACTCTCCTTCCGAGCTAGGCGCCTCTTTTGGCAGATGCAGACGATCCGCAGACATCATGCTCAATTCTTTCCTAGGAGAATCTAAATAATGCCTTTATTCAAGGAGCATGAAAAGACAAATTTTGCCATTCCCTTTTCCTTTAGGAGTTGCAGTTCGCACTTAGTTGAGGCATGCAGAGAGAGGTTGGAGGAAGTCTACATCTGTGACCTCAAGGCGCCTCAATCGAGCATCGTTGACAGTACCACTTTCATAATAACTATATTCAATGCGTTTGCGCGTAACTTCTGCATCTTCTCTTTTCTTTCTGCTTTATCGTTCTTCCCATTCCGATCCCTGCAGAGTGTGGCTAGGCTAGATCATATGAGAAACGAAGTCTTGTATTTCATCAAAATTACACATCTCTTGATCATCGACGAAAATTCAAAACGCGACAAGTTGCGACAAACTTCTTGCCTATACCCAAAGAAATGTCCCATGCGCACTTTCATAATCCGTTGCCGATATAACGGAGGCTTCTCGGGAACCGAAGCTCAGCAATTGGTACCGATTGGGATCCTTGCAGGCTCGCAGACGTACGGCTCCGTCAGGCATCTGCACGGCAGAGCGGATGTGACCTGACACAGCTCCGCGCACGGCTCGAACCAACTTCTGGTTGGTAGGTCCGTGCGTGGAGCTGGTCGAGAACACCGTGAACCTCTCATTGCCCTTCAAAATTGATGTGGTGTCCTCGGGCAGCAATAGTGCGCTTGCAATTCTGCTGATATCGCTATTGAAAATGAGGAAGCAGGCGATTGATCGGTCTAAATACTTTAACAACACGACAGACCCAAGCCACTTCTCGGGATAAACCGCTTGGGACGATGAGGATGCTATCGGTCCATGGGATCGATCCTCTCGTAGCTTCACTCAAAGCCTGCCCCTGATTTAAAAAGGAAGGAGGAACACTGGTTTAGACGACGGACTTTTTGCCTGATCTTATACTTCCCCTCGGATATTCATGAAATCTGTCTCGTGAGACGCATGATGTGGTAGGCGCTAGATTCGATCAATCAGCTCCGTTTGTAAGTGCAGATGAGATCGAGAGTGCATGGTCCCAACCAAAATATCCATCGCCTGGTGGGAAGTGATGTTGGCATCGCAGTGACCGTCCCCCAAAACCCCATCGATCCAGCTTATCAGCATCGAGCGCGCTCCGACTCTTCAATTTGCTTATTTCATGGCTGATAGCACTTCTTTCGTTTTCGATGCTCGGACGAATGAGTTGCTCGAAAATCCAGAGGCATCTATCTGCCTTGATTCCCGGGAGGAATCCCGAGGGGAAAAAACGGGAAAACTTTGTCCAGGATACTCGCTGATGTACGATGCGCATAATCTTTGCTGAGTGCTGGCTGTAGAACAGTCATACGTTCTGCGAATTTTGCATCGGCAGGGAAAGATTAAGAGGGGACACGTCGCCGGCTGAGGATGTGATAACTTTATTTGATCATAGCTACGGGCTCCGGAGCTGACGAGTGACAACCAATCCAAGGAGAAGCTATCGACAGGCATCGAATGGAGTTGTTGTCTGCAAGCCATCAAAAGTATTGGCGGCCGGCTACAGTCGACAGGACGATGAGTGCGAACTTGGATCTACAGAGGTCCATACAGTGCCCAAATGTGGAGCTACTCATTAAGGTTAGCGTCTCAGACTGACCCCCTCGTTTGCTTGCGAGCAACTCGTTGTCTTGAAATCTCTTACCCAAAGGGCTATGGAAGGACCCTCCTTCTCAGCCAACATATATCTCAATGATCAAGCTCTACAAACATACCCCATCGCCGTTCTCCAGGATGGAAGTACTTTCAAGCACCTTTGACTACCAAAGTGGAACGATGCAATCGGTTATCCCTTCCGACCCTTTCCGGCAACAACCTAAATCGATGAAGATATGAAGAAGCCATCATCCCTTCCTCAGGGGCATGTTGTGTACGCCATTGAGTACCAAGTCATTGCAGCGCCTTCCTTGACGTACTTTCCCTACCAGCTTTACCGGTATTCTTCAGATTGGATCAGACACTAGCACTTCTCGTTGGCTGCTCATCAAGTACAATGCACATTCAACAGTGCAGACTCTGTATTCCGCAACATTGGACCTTCGCAGGTCTTGGTCGAACGGCACTCTAAGCTCTGTGTCATGAGGAACGATGTGAGCCATGAGAAATGCTGACCGGATCCCATAGCCAACTTCTTGAGTCTTCCGGACACGCACCTCTCCGAACCTATCAGCAAACCGTGGAGACACCAAGCACTTTCTTCAGTAGAAACACCTCTCTCCTACACCGTCAAGCATGATACGCATCTTGATATTATATAAGTAGCTCGGAAGCTGAGTTATTCAATCAAGCAAGGGATGATGCTTATTGGGCGAGTGATGATTGCGACAAGTGTTTGGATTTCTAGCCACCAAGAGAAGTAGCACGCTCACCACCACACTGTGTGACAAAGACGGTTCAACGCACCTCTCCGAACCTATCAGCAAACCGTGGAGACACCAAGCACTTTCTTCAGTAGAAACACCTCTCTCCTACACCGTCAAGCATGATACGCATCTTGATATTATATAAGTAGCTCGGAAGCTGAGTTATTCAATCAAGCAAGGGATGATGCTTATTGGGCGAGTGATGATTGCGACAAGTGTTTGGATTTCTAGCCACCAAGAGAAGTAGCACGCTCACCACCACACTGTGTGACAAAGACGGTTCAACTGATCTTCAATCTTCACATAGCAACGAAGGCACATCCCTTTTCCTATCTACGATATGTTGCACTTATCGTCGAGTGTCCAGAAGAGCGTCGTTCACCAAGAATGAGCACTCCTTGTGGGCAGAAACACACTTACAAACCACGCAAGGCTTTGATTAGGCACACTATTCTGCGAAGCAAGCACAATTCAAACAGAGGCTTTTTAAGGCGAAATCTCGGCGGAGCTCCGCATGGCAGCAACGGACGATCGTTCCAC
The DNA here is from genome assembly GCA_900073065.1 of Phialocephala subalpina. NCBI lineage: Eukaryota > Fungi > Ascomycota > Leotiomycetes > Helotiales > Mollisiaceae > Phialocephala > Phialocephala subalpina. The sequence continues at coordinate 471,852 of FJOG01000027.1, read as the reverse complement.
ACAGTCTTCCTCCTCCTCGACTTCCTCGCCTGCTTCGTTCTTCTTCTCGTCCTATTCATCGTCTACCTTTGTATAGGCCGCACGCCACACGCCCCAGACGATGAACATATAATAGAACATCGTCGCCAGTGGTACAATTTCGCGGATACAGTCACAGCTTTCTACTGCACTCGCGGGATCGGACTACTTATTGATGTTTTGTTTCGTGTTTGGGAGAAGAGTTTTGATGTACCGGCAGGGAAGGTGGATGATAATTTGAGGAGATTGCATAGAAATATGTTGGTTTGCAAGGAATGGGCGGTTGCGTTTGGAAGACTGGCTTCGATGGGGTTGTTCATAGGGTTGCTTTGGGGGAAAGTAAGCTGGTGGTCGAGGAGTGTTGTGAAGGATTGGAATGATCATCACCTAAAGGATGATTGGGTCAACATTTGGAATTAGCCATACCTTGCAATGGCTTGTACACGGGAGCGTAACGACACCTCCTCGTCCAGCTTCTCAACACATCACCCCAAACCATACCATCTCCTTCAACCCTCACTCCTCAAACCGGCACCTCACTCTTCTTCTCCCTCCTTGGCCCCGTTACCATAACCCAATCCCCATCTCTCAGCCCCAAGACATACTTCCCAATAACATCATACGATCCCTTCCTAACCTCAATCCTCAAATCCCCGGGCTGATCCTCCACCCTAGTTGGCAACGCTGCATAGAACTTCTTCTCCCCTTTCGGATTCTCAACCTCCACTCCCCACGGCCCCCTCTTCCACAACCTCTCATAAGGATCACCAGGACCTCCCCTTCCACCTGGTAATCTCACCTAAGCCACAGATCGCAAAGTGACGATAGATGATGTAGCCGATACATCATCTCGCGAGGAAGAGTTGTCTTCTCTACTAATTACAACGAAATTAGTTGCTTTCGTATAATCTATAAACACTATATCAGGCTCTTTCTTGATTGCCATCATGAAAGGAGATGCGTTCGCAAAGTCCGCAAAGTCGGTTCCTCTTCGTAGTTTGTGCCATCGGTATTTCAATCTTTCGGGGAAGGGGAAGGCGAGGACGGTGATGTTGAAGACCCAGTAGACAATGAATGCTCTCCATAGGAACTTGAGTACCATTTCGGTGCGTCTGAAGCGAGGCTTCTTTTCTCCTTGGGATACGCTAAAGTAGGGTTTGGCCGACTGCTCGTGGAGACGAGGATGGACTGAGAAATTTCGACGCAATTGCAATAACTGCAACGACGTGTTCGGGAATCCATGGCCATGCTTGTTTTCGGATCTCTGGAGAATGGACAATGGGAGACGTGTTTGAGATCCGATGGAGAGCCTAGGGACCGCGATTGGCTTCCGAACAGCCTGGTCATTTCGCAGGAGCTGTCGTGCCCGCCACATTGCGGGGTCGTGAAAGATTGATGGTGGTACAACTGAATGCAGCACTGGATTGCTAGATAAGCTGATTCTGCGGTAGTCAGCAAGAAGTTCATTACCAAATTAATCTGAATGTTTGACAAGATTATTGGAACATACCTGAATCTGAGCGTGGATTGTATATGATGCTCGACGGTCCCCACTTCGGGAATCAAAGTTTATTGGTGACAGTTGTGCTTCTCAACGCGAAACAATGGAGTATGGGCCTGAAAGTAGACCTGGCTGATCGGAGTACATCAAGGATACAAACAACCAAACGCGATAAAACGAGGTTGGAAGAAGAGACCGCGATCGTGGCTGAACGAACATGTCGGGATTTACACGGGATGGAATATCCCTTTGCAGCCATGCGGCCACGAATGTGATAGATATATGCAGGAGATCGGGAAGATACATTGCGAGACCTAGCATCGAATCTCGACTGTTCTTGAATGCTCATCAAACTTGAAAAACAGCTTGGATGTCGAAGTGGGACTTAATGATTTCGGCCATTGGCTATTGAATTGAACAGATGTGGGTAATAAGAAAACCGACTTGGGATATCGAAGACGGGCAGTCTTGCAGATTGAAGGAATACCGAAAAAAAGAAATTGAGAGCAAATCGGGGTTAAGAAAAGAACCCAGTTATCGAAAAGGCCATTTTCCACATGAAGCACGTTTCGATTACCACACATTGCAATCCACTCAGACCAGATCTGGGTGGAATCAGATTCCGGACATCAGCACAACGATTGCTCGGATTATGAGTCCTCGAGATAAGGCCAACTTCATGCTAGCGAATGTATCATTTCTTCATATCATCTTCCCAGTTATCATTATAACTTCCCCTCTCTTTTCCCATCATGCAGTCAAATCAAATGCTCATCAAACCACTGAACAGCTTGCAAGAAAGCCTTCTCCTTAGCAAACTTCTCTTACTTCTTGGTCAAGTCACAACGGACACTGAATCCGTGGACAACACCGGAGAACAGGTTTATTTGGTATGGTTGTCCTGTCTTTTGGAGGATCTCCTCGGACTTGTGACGCTTTTCGGCGGGGAAGATTTGGTCAGTTTCTGCGGCGGAGATGGAGAATGGGCCTTGGATTGCCGAGAGCTCGGCTTCTTCGACGAAACTGTGATGAAGTGTCAGCTTGGCAGAATTGAGAGGTTGGTTTGGAGAGAAAGCTTACGAAGGATGAGCAACGTAGCCAACGTCAATGCCTTTGCCACTTGCCATGAATCGGGCAACATACTTGGCACCCTATCTCAAATCAGCACGCCATCCAGTAAGACCTCAGGCATTGTAACCCACAAAGCAGTACCCAACGGCACCAATCTTCTTGAAGCCCTGCTCTTGCAGATACTTGATCGACTTCTCAACAATAGGATCAACAGCCTCGTATGTGTGTGGGTTGTTTCCACCAGTTCCCTTCGTCAACCAAGACATCAAGTCGAAGCCATCGGGCCTATTGAGGGTGAGGGCATCGCCATTGAAAAGGTCTGGGATGATGGTATAGTATCCGTTGGCGGCGTATTGGTCTGCCATCAATTGGGAGTTTTGCCAGATACCGATGACGTCTGGGAGGAAGAGGATCGCGGTGTCCTTGTGGACGGTCTTGCCAGTGGGCTCGGAGACTATTGGACATCAGTTGGTTTCTTGGTGCAGGTATGCAGGGGAAGCTGCAGGTACGGGAAGATTACACACCATAGGCTTCGATGGATCCAATCTTGGTGGACTTGCCAACTGGTTGACCTCTGCCATAACGTTAGCTCTAGCAAATCTTCAATCCTGAAGGTCTTGAAGCTCAATTGGCCTTAAATCGAGCTCCATAGACACGGTGGGATCCACTCACTCATGCTTAACACCAACAGTGCAGCACTGAGCAGGAGGGTTTGATGCCATTGTGATATATAAAGTGGGGGTTTCGTCAAGTTTTTGTCTGAAGAGGTCAATTGATTTTCCAAGCAAAGCTTGAAGTACTTAAACTCGTCACAGAGGCACCAGCGGGGTCGTGGCGGGGCAGTTTCATAGCTCCGATCGAGATTGGTGATTACAAATATTGATGTAATTCGGCGTGACGAAGTCACTCTTGCCTGCAGTAGCCTTGCACAAGGCTGAATTTCTCGGCATTTGCTCCGCTTTTGACACCACCAATGGGATTCGAGCAAGCATTCTTGCGAGACCTAACCCCTTTCGGACATTAACTTATGAACAATATTTTGTACGTCGAATAGACACCAGGACAACAGCACCAACAATGGCGTCGCAGATTCCCGCTCGAATAGGGCCGAAGTTGGGAAGGAAACAGATCTTCCTGTCCGTCACTTTCTCCTCCTCCGTAATCCCTATCTCCATCCCTCGCTGACAACGTAGTCCAATAGACCAAACTTCACCCTCACCCTCCTACGCACACCGAACAACCCGCCCACCTTTGCATCCTTCATCGTACCCCTCAATCTGAACAAGTTGGATCTGCGAGATTATCTATGGAATGTTTATGGAGTCGAGGTGCGAGGTGTGAGGAGTTATATCCAGCAGCAGAAGGTTCGACAGGATAAACCTGGAGAGAAGAGGCCGAAGCCCAGGAAATGGTTTAGGCCGAGGGCTATTAAGAAGATGATGGTTGAGATGGAGAAACCGTTTGTGTGGCCTGCTGTGCCGGAAAAGTTTGATGAGTGAGTCTCCTTGATTCTCAGCATTCTCGAGGGGAAAGATCGCATGATCTCCCGCCATGTTGGGGACATTGGAAGAAGCGCAATTGGCTTGAAAAGCTGCTAACGATGATGTTATAGTTGGGATAAAGATACGTATGATTCGGCGAAGAAGGAAAGAGAAGAGGCAGAACAGATATTCGCCCACGATTACCGACAACAACCAACGAAAGAACGAGCAAGCATGGCAGAACAAGCCAAAGCTCTATTATCAGGGAAGGATCCATGGAAGACGACACCAGAGCGAGAGCGTGATGAGTGGGAAGATGATGGAGAAGCTGTTGAGGTCGAGCAGGATATTGAAGTGCCACCTGTGAAACGGTGAATACGATGATGTTCGAATATGGAAGAAAAGCTGTATATTATGTATAATCACGAAACGAGGCACAGAACGGCACAAGGTGGGGCTAAGGGTATCAATTGTGTTCTGTGTCTGTCCAACATTCATCCATTTGGAACTTGAGGACCTCATTCCCCCAGGCCCACCATCCGGCAGTCATGTTACGAGCGAAGATCTCCAATGCCTCATATCCCACCTTCTGGATTACATGATCAAATAGAGGCTTCAAGTTTGGCTTCCGAGAATGCAGATCTGGCACCGCTACGAGCACTCTTCTCTTTACATCTTCGCTGTGTTGCGCGCCCCTCTTTCCAACAAGGAGGATCTCATATGGCTTCCTCCAAACCGAATCCAATGCACAAAAAGGTTCTCCTGTGGCTGTAGTCTTCAACCAAATCCACTCTTCGACGAGACTGACGCCCCATTCGTCGAACAATCCTCCTGGATGTAATAGCATATCTCTGAACGCCTCTTTGTTTGTTATCCAGACACCGATCAGCCCTCCTTCAGCGAGGTGATCCCGTATCGGAATTGACAATAGCAATTCCTGGATCTCTGAGCTTCCGTAAGATATCCCGTAAGACTTCTTCCTGCGTGCAGAGCGATTCGGCCACGGTGGATCCAAAATGATTAGGTGGAACTGCGGAGCGGAAGTAATAAAAGTATCTCTTGTAGTAAAAATGTCCCCGCATAGAAGTGTTGATTTTGGCGGTATCATTCCTCTCTTCTCGTCTGATCCCGTCCTGGGAGATAAAAACTCTTCCTTTGAATTGTGGTATAAAATCCCTCCACTTGCATTCACTTCTAAATGCACCACCTCAGGACTGACATTTGGAACTGCAGCATTTGTTTTCTCGTCTCGAACACTCTCGTACTCCGAATCTTCTCTCTTCCGTTTCCGACAATCATGCCGAGCTCCACCAAACTCGGAGGTCACGACTCGAGGCAAGCACCATTCTCCCTGATACTCTCCCTTCACATCTTCCAGCGCAAATTGCAAATGCTTCGACAATAACAATTCGTTCAACGATAACCGTCCCAGCTTTTCTCGAGCCGTTTCAGTCTTCGGCTCAACCGATGGGTACGGATTCTTCAAAGGCTCGGATGAAATGAGTCTTCTACCCGGACTTGTGAGACCTTGGGCTTCTTCTATGGAGCGAGGAATGTCGATAATTGAAATACTCGCATCTAAATTTTGGTACAAAATACAAGAAGCCATATATAAAGAGCAGTGAGAAGTGTTACAGAATTAAAACCGCTCGACGAAAACAACCCAACTACAGCTCAATAATTTCAAGGAAACCAAGAAGGGAGCAAATCTAGCTAGACATTAAACTCAACCAAGGAATATTAATCCCCTAGACCCAGTATACCTTCGTACAACATAGAAAATTGAGGGAATGCCACAGTACATGTCGCGTGCAGTCAAATGCCAAGGATACGATGCAGCAATGCCGTGGATAAACGAAACTCCATGTCATCGGGAAACCTCGAATTTTGGAGAAAGCCGATGACGCTCCCTCGGCAATCAGATTCGGCGCATTACAAAGAGAACTCAACCATCAACGACAACTACCCCACAAAGACTCCTCTCCTCCGCAAAACGAAGTTACGACCACGAAATGACTACCAGATGACCCTCGGCGCCTTCCAAGATAGACAACGAGAAAGTTAACGCCAGTAGGCGGCAACCAATGCCTGCGGCCCTAATCAACAATGTCCCTCCCTCAGCAATTCTCCGAGACAGACCACGAGAGATGGACGCCGAGGGGCGGAAAGACAGGAAAGAACCTGCTCTGTGTCCAACAGATGATGAGGCGATAGCACCGAAGTTGAAGAAGCATCACAGACAGAGTGTGGGGTATGTTTGGCGGAGTGGTTTGGCTGGAGGGTTGGCAGGATGTGCGGTATGTGCCCCTCAACGTAATTGCATAGGAATGACCGCTGATATGCCCATAGGCCAAAACACTCGTTGCGCCCCTTGATCGAGTCAAGATTCTCTTTCAGGCCTCGAATCCGCAATATATGAAGTATACCGGGAGTTGGTTTGGCGTTGTGACCGCTATGAAGGATATCTACAGCCATGAAGGACCCCGAGGACTATACCGAGGGCATTCGGCGACGCTGCTGCGTATCTTCCCATACGCTGGAATCAAATTTATAGCGTACGAGCAGATACGATCCGTCATCATTCACTCCCCGAAGCACGAGACGCCATCCCGGAGACTCATATCCGGCTCTCTTGCAGGCGTAACGAGTGTATTCTTCACCTACCCTCTCGAAGTTATGCGCGTCCGACTTGCATTCGAAACGAAACGCGATTCCCGCTCCTCATTATCAACAATCTGCAGACGGATATACAATGAGAAACCTCCAGCTCCGAAAGCCAGCCCGAATGCACCGCCAGTGGTAGCTATGGCTGCAGATACTGTACAAGTTGTTACGCGGAGATTTGGGCTGGCGAATTTTTACAGAGGGTTCAGTGCGACAATTATGGGCATGATTCCTTATGCTGGGGTGTCTTTCCTCACACATGATACTGCGGGCGATATTCTGCGGCACGAAGTACTTGCACCTTATACCACGCTCCCCAAACCCAAGGACTCGCCTCCCAGTAAACCACCTCCTCTGACAGCACCGGCAGAGTTGTTCGCAGGTGGCATTGCGGGCCTCATCTCACAAACATCAGCATACCCACTCGAAGTCATCAGAAGGCGAATGCAAGTTGGAGGAGCAGTAGGAGACGGCCACAGATTACGAGTTTGGGAGACAGCGAAGTTGATCTTGAGAGAACGAGGTCCTCAAGGACTTTTCGTGGGATTGACGATTGGATACGTGAAGGTTGTGCCGATGGTAGCGGTCAGCTTCTATACATATGAGAGGGGCAAGACCTGGTTGGGGATATAGATGAGAGGTTCAATAAGGTCACCATTGCGCTTGATCTGAGCATGGGCGCGGGCATTGATTTGGTTGGGTTGGGTTTAGCATTGTGTGGTCGAGAGGTACATACACTACATTGAATGGAGTTCGGTTTATTTCTGTTAACAATGGCGCGTTGGGTTTTGTTTATTTTGCTTCATGGTACCTCGTTCTTCTGGAAATATGACAGGTCGATGTCGGTGAGTACATCTGACGTGTTGGTCCAAGCCACAATCTGGAATTTGACTGCTCAATTCCATCAATCTCTCTTTCTTTCACGTTCCCAAGCTCATCGAGTCTACACGAAGTGAGATGTACACCCAGTGAGATGTACACCCAGTGAGATGTACACCCAGTCATAACTTGGTTACGGACGCAAATTAGCTTCTTGAGGACAATGTTGCGGATATGTCCATCTGGCAGACAGCGAGGAGTCGAAGGGATGATATCCGAGCAACGCTACCTCCAGTCACCTCAGCTCGCGTCGACCATCTTCCGGAAATACTCACCCTCAATCACTCAACATCCCCGGAACACTCTAGTCATCAAAACACCAAGCAGCCTAGCTCCACAACACCGCGCCTTCTCAACCACAAACGACTTACAGCAATACCAAAATCCAAAACCTGAAAAGGGTCAGCACGAGGAACCAAACCTCATTCAACTCTCCAGCTTGAGCGACCTGATCGGATCCCTCATCTGCGCCTTCCTCCTCTGGGATATCTGGCCTACACGAGAACATGGCGTCTATCCCCTGGGTAAAGTCAGAGTTGGGGAGCAGGAAGCTGAGATGCGGAATTATAGTTTGATTGGAGATTTGTTGGGCCTAACTCAGGTGCGAGTATTCTATTCTGCGAAGGTCATCAATTCTAAACCGTTGACAGACAGATTCCGAAAGGGTGGCCGATGGTGATGGTGCTGAGACCGGTGGAGTGGATTGATTGTCCGGAATTTAGGGGGAGAGGAGATCCTTCTGAGAGGTTTTGGAAGAAGGGGGCTTGGGGAGTGGAGATAGAGGATTCGATGAGTGGGAAGAGGAGGTTTTTTCCCGTTTCCAAGGTTGAAGAGGGGGATGAGATGGGAGATTTGAGGCTTGAGGTTTGGAGGAGGGAGAATGAAAATTTGGGAGGGTACGTGAAGAGTTTGAGGAAGGGAGATATGATTAGGCTTCAGGGACCGATTAGGTTGTAAGAGGAAACACTTCTTCAAGCCTTCGGTCTCTGGCCATACATCATTACTCAACCCCTGCCTAAACGTTGGGGTTATATTGTATGGAGCTTGGTTTGATTCTTATAAAGCCGGTGTGTTCTTTGTCCAAAATCCTTTCTGCTTGACGACTCCAGGGTGCAATTGCTCAGAACTTGTAAATACGACAGGTCGATATTAGGACTTAAGCCACCCCAACACTGTATCAAAGTAATCTAAACCACCAGCATAACGACGTCTCTTCTCATTTTTCAATCAAGTTCTCTTTCTTCACTTTCCCAATCTCAATTGGAACTGACAGCATCCGAATTCTTGTCATATGACGACTCAATCCTTATTTTCTCGTAATCGAGCACTCATCACGATGCTTCGAGCGTGCTCAATCATCAAGCCACTCTATGGGCCAGCGACCACAACACCTTATCGCCATCAACGCGAGTCTCCAGCAGCAGCCATTAAACGAGGCTACTCTTCCTCGGCTATTCGATGCTTTCGCGGCAGTACTATCATTCAAGCTCTCACTAAATCGCCCTCCCAACGCCGGACATTCTCAGCCACTCGTCACCTTCTACGATACCAACGATACAGGCCTCAAGCGGAACCCGAACAGAAATGGTCGATTAAAAAACACGCCATATATTTCACCATATGCTTCACAGTCTGGGATACCAACCCTTTCCGCGAGTATATCGAGTATCCTATCAACAAGCTCATATATGGCCAGGAATGGGCCGAGAGGCACAACATTTCCATCATTGGATACATGTTAGGAATCTCACATGTACCAGTTTTCCAGGGTCGGAAGAATTCACGCTTTCTAGTTGTTAATAAAGTGGGTTCTTCAAAATCTATGGGAGATTCGAATGTGTTCGTCATTCGACCTGAGGAATGGTTGAAGAAGCCGGAGTGGAGGAAAGGGGTGATCCTTATGAGGGATATTGGGCTAGGGGGCCTTGGGGTGTTGAGATTGAGCTTCCAGTTATCAAGGGGAAGAAGTTTATCAAGGTGGTTAAGTCAAAGCCGCAGGACTTGGTTGGGGACTTGAGAATTGAAGTTCCAAGGGGATTGGAGGAATGGGGTGTGGATTTAGAAAAGATGAGAGAGTTGATGACGTTGAAAGTGGGGGATATGATTCGGATACAAGGGCCGATCAAGAAGTCTTGAATCAGAATAAGAGATTCATTGCGGGTAGATCTAGAATCCAAGGTTGACAACTCGATTTTTGACTCGATATACCTCGTATTCTTGTGACCGGGTTTGAGTGGGGAGTGCTAGACGTCCCTTCCTCCAAGTTGAACCCCGGACAACACCTCCCACGATTCCTTCCCATCTCAACACAATTCCTTCCCAAAGAGGCGCCTCTCTCCCACTACACTTCTTGCCGTTGTACACAACTTATGTTCTCCTTCTCCCCCTAGAAAAAAGCTTTTTCCTTTCCCTTCTTTTTGGTTTCTCTTTTCCTAGGGGGAGAAGGAGAATATAAGGTGTGTACAACGGCAAGAAGTTTAGTGGGAGAGAGGCGCCTCTTTGGGGACAGGAGTCTTAATAAATGTAATGGGTTTGAGGATTCGTGGATGCTGATGGTGGTGAGGATGCGTGCAGCTCGTTGTTGTGACTGGTGATGGCCGTGGTGGTGTTGTGGAAGCTTTGGTCAGGGTCTCCCGCACTGCCATCACTTGATGACCGATGATGATTGACCCATCCTCTACTACCAAAAATTGAATGAAATGGAATCAAAATGCGACTGAAATTGCTAATTTTCTGTTGTATTTCTCTCTCGCTGGTGACGATGATGTTTGCGTTTCGCTGGTGTTGAAGGTACGGATGCAAGCAAGGCAGATGCCTCACTTCCTGTGTGCACGCCAGTGTTCAGAACTGTATGTGGGTAGGTAGACTAGAACTCATTGAAGTTCGATACTAAGTTCATACAGTATTGATTTTTAGAAACAAGCTTGCAATCGTTCTGCCAGCTCAAACCTTTGATGTTCTGGCGTTCCCAAACATTGCGGGGCCTCTGAATGTCACGCCAACATTTCACCAACCAATTTCGACCTCTCAACGCGTCGTGAATGCTTCCGAAATTTCAAAATGGGCACTTAGTATCCTAATAAATGTACAAACGACGGAATGTCTAGTTTGACGGTACAGGTGCCTTGCAATCATTGCGAAAAACTAGGGAGGTTTCGCAGCTGCACGTCGCTAATCGTTCAGGATCAACGCCCTGATTCCAGCGTCTTGTAGGCTTCAAGTCGCTAATTCTACAGGGCACCAACCATAAATTTTCAAGGCACTCAACCACTCCTGCTCCCACTCCCCGAACATAGCCTGACAACAAGAAAAATCCGCCACCACTGTATACCCATCATTGGCACTTTCAAGGCTTGTTTTCTGCAAAAGCAAAGCTACACTCCTTCGCGGAGCCACCAATCACGTGCTGCGCCCAAACCAGGTTCAGCCACAATCGCGAGCTTTTCATCTCAAGTTCATTGACGCGTTTTGACGACATCTTCACCCAACACTCCTCCAAAAGGCATAACGTAGGCATCATGAAGCCTTGAATCAGTCGCGTAGACTGTGGCACGTCCACAAGCAGCACTGAATTGTCGGGACCGAAACATTGCTTCATTGGCCACGAGATCGACAGGTTCGTCCCAGTCTGTTCATCGGGTTTTTCCTGAAATTCCTCAACTGCATGCTGACTCCTGCTGCAGCAGTCATTGGTCTCGGAAGAAAGCTCTTGAAAAGTAATAGATACATCTCTCACGGCCGAGTATTTCAACTCCAAATCCTACAATGTGGAGAGCACGTGAGGCAGGGAGAAATGTCCAATTAATCGGAAGGACTTTATTCGCCAGACCATGTATCCAATTTGGATATATCTCGAGTATCAAACCATCGCGCTTCCTATCACCAAGCCAGCAAAGTTTCGATTACAAACGAAGTCTCCTTCCTACAACATCCCACCGAAACTTATCGGTCCATCATCGCCTCCTTGAACGACCACCGCCAAAAACGTACTTCACTCTACCCGAAGCAGAGAACAAATCTCGACCCAAATTCATTCGGAGGACATTCAAAGTGGTGTTTAAGGTGTTCCTGGGTATCATTTTTGTGTTTATCATTATTGATATCTCCCCCTATCGTGAGACCATCGAATATCCAATAATTGAGGCTTCAGACGGGACCGAGGCCGCAGACCTCAATAATTACTCGCCTTTGCGGGCAGCGCTTGGATGGGAGCCTTGGCCCGTGTTCAAGCCTAGTGCAAGTGGTGAAATCGCCATCTTCTTCATTGTCGTTGGCATAGAAGAGGTCTCCCCCACATCACATATTTTAACACTAAGGCCCCGAGCTTGGTGGGAATACCCAGAGAAAGGACAAGCTGGTGATCCTTATGAGCGATATTCGAAGAGAGGTCCCTGGGGAGTGGAAATCGAGGAGCCTACGGGGATGAGGAAGTTCTATACGGTCCTAACACCACGCCCTGATGATGTGGTGGGGGATCTCCGAATTATGGTTGATTGCGAGTCAGCTGAGGAGGACATCATGGCTAGCTATGTCGCGGGCAGGGACGTTGGGGATTGGGTGCTAGTTCTGGGTCCACGGAGGGAGAATACTATTGCAGCAGCTGAGTGATGGCCTCTCCGCTGTCCTCCAAACTTCCTCGCCTTCAAATCGCTCTTCTTGCCCTTGTTACCTTACCTTTTGCGTCGCACTCATGTCCTCGGTCCTACCCCGCACAACCTGCGCTCTTCTTTTTCCTTTCACTCTCAATACTTTACAGTTGATCGATTTTAAAGTTTCTTGATTGGTTTCATAAGGGTGATCTGTCTGGGCATTGTACGCATGACTGTCGCCTAGTTTTGGAGGCCGACATATCGGGGTGTCCGCCTTGGCCAGTTACTATTGGTCCCGAGGAAGTGGCAGTTTCTCACTCTCGTGATCAAGTAGCTAGGCTATGAGGTCCGAATTCCCGGAAGTCATAGTTGAGATCCTCTCACCCTCAAAGTTCTCCTACACAGGTAAAACCTTGACGGCAATCTGTGCCAAGCTTTATGATCTTCGACCTCATGCGTTCATAAGTCGAGGGACATGAACGATCTAATGTTATCAAAAGAGGATCCGTGCAATTAAACCTCTGTCACAAGTTTTGGTCGTTGTATAGCTGTTCATATCAAACTCTCACGGCAGAACTTCAATCCGAATCGACCACACCCTTTCAGATATCTGAGATCTTAACTTTGGGATCAACTGCACAATTTACTTAGACTGAAGGCTATCGAGTTGCACAGGTGGACAACTCCAATGGCATACTTGTGATACATTGAACTTGTGCCCACGACGTCTATGTGTTATGCAATGTATCTTTGTACTCAAAGTTCAAACAGTTCCTATAATCCTTGGGAAAATGCTTCCCCCCGTTATCCTCATCAACAGTTCGAAACTCAAGTCATATTACATGAGTTATCCTTTCAAGCTTAATTTTTAGGTTACTCGCAACGGGGTAGCTGGGAATGCTTAATCTGGAGGCCATTATAATTATCAGGATGGGATTTTGATCTTGAAGTCTGGTACCGCATATAGGCCGTGTTTTTCAGACACAATTGAAGTGCATTGCATGTTTTCGGCGCACGGCACACAGCTCTTCCTTTTTACCCAGGACTTTGGAGGCAGGAGAACGCGGACTGATTATACCCGAATAGATCGGCCGGGTACATCCAAGAATTCGGTACCGAATTTACTGTCTTGTCCATATTCTTCTGGGCATTCACAGCCACGATGACGTCGATGAAGAAAGCCTTTGCTTCACGTCTTGGCTTTGGTGTTTGTTCAGAGTCTGATGCAGGAGTTCCCAACGCATTTTCAAGAGCGAGGGAAGTTTCTCACAGCAGTCTGACATCATTCATGCTCGATTTATGTTCTTCCCCACGACAATTTTGGAAGATTCTCAGCCTCTGATTTACTTGATTCACAGGGATCCTCATGCGTTCAGAGCGTGGGATATCGGTACTCATTCTGCTAAGTCATGTCCCAGATTTCATGGCATGAATGGCCAGGGTCATCCTAACGACTTATCATCATCTGATAATTATCCTTTCTTGTGATCAACCTTATGCAAATAAAAGATCCGACGACACGTTCTGGACGGCGATGATCGACGAGTTGGGAGGAACTGCTTGGACGTGAGATTTGATCTCGTCCTGGCAGCGGGATGAGAAGAGTCTTTAACTTATTTCTTTTCCCGCTGACAAGAACAGTATCACACGATTTTGGCAGATGGAGCCTTCTTCAAACATTCGCAAAATTATCTCGCCGCAGATTAGATTCCGAGGACGAATTTGCCGCCGCATCTAAGATTAGCGGGCCGCGTCGCCTGTTATGCCCTTCTTGCGATGCGGTATGAAGCATGAAAACATCGGATGGGTGACGACAATCACCAGAGAGTTGGCGATGCGGGGTTTCGTATCCGGTTCTGAGGCTGGAGAACCATCTTACAAAGTCCAGGTTGTTCGGACCGCCTCGCAGCCCCCCTTGTCTAATCTGATCGCCAACCCCTGAAATCATCACGTGTTGTCGCAGGACAAGCTTGTCACACATCCTCGCCTAGAGAACTCAAACCTTATGAGACGACCTCCGTCCCATGAAATCCCCGACCATCTGATATTACCCAGCGCAAGGGCCTGAGATGTAATGCCACCAATCGCAAGAGGAAGAAAAGACGAAAAACGTCGGTCATCGCGATCATCAATCACGGGCGTCTCTCATTCCAGACACTCGGGCGGCATCAGGGCGCGAATTTTCATCTGACGTCCCTTGGCCATCTGATACCGCGCACATCATCTCACCGTCCTCAACGGCCGGGGTGCATCTTCGTCCTTGGCTCCACACGAACTATGCTTAACCAATCGGTGGGCCTTCCGAGCGCGCTGAGAGGGTTCTAGCCGCGTCCAGGCATAGGTTGTGGCGGTGGCCTCGACCGCTATTGGGCTCAGCGGTTGCACACCGGAAGGAGTTCATCCAAGAGAGGTCTGAGAAACGCCATGTTCTCCAGTATGATCTCCCCTGCAGAAATTCAACTGAATGCTAAGGGTGACAGAAGTGGAAATCCATGCCGGGCTACCGTTTGATCCATTTTTCAGAGGAAATGATGGTTTCCTGGACGATTCCGAACGATTCAAGCTATAAGAGTCCTTCGTCCACTCTGCATTGCTGTTTCTCTTCATCGCATCTTCAGTCTTTCTTTCGGTTCACTATACATTCTTTCATTCCCCAGTTCTGTGAACTTACTCTTCGACACATTCTTTATTGCTATATTCTACATCCTTAGGCCGGCCCTTCTTTAACTGTCTATACTTTATATCGCATCTACAGTCTCTCCCTACAACCGCCATCATGAAGTACGAGTCAGCATCTATCCTCATCGCCTTTTTTGGCCTCACTTCGGCAGCTCCTATGCCAGCGCCTAAGAATGTCTTTTCCATTCCACGCGCCATGCTTCGAGGCCGTGAGGTCCCTCAAGAGCACTCCCACAACAGATTCCTCGATGGTGTCCGTGTCAACTTGAACATCGACAACCCAGCAAAGATCCAAGACCCTGTCTTCGGTCTTCTCGGTAACGCTGCCGCGGCAGCTGGTGCCGGATCAATCACCAACTTGGACTGTCTCCACCAGGCCACCGCTGACCAAGCTTTCACCAACGCGAAGGCAGCTGGAAATGTAACTGGCCAGGCAGATGCTCTCATGTACGCTGCTTTGGAGAGAAACACTGGATCAGTTGGTCTTGCCAGTGTTATCTGCAACGAGACTGCCGTCAACCCTGAGATTGAGGCTGTCCAGCAACATCAAGATCCTGCTTCTACCGGAGCTGCCGCCACTAACAAGGCCGTCGTTCTTGCTCTCGCCAAGCAACTTGCATCCATCGGTGCTGATCCCCAAGAGGCTCTCCTCTCCGGTACTTTCGCACCAGGAAAGGTGAGCAATAATTCTTCATCCACATGAACATGACTAACTGGATCAGATTGGTGACACCACTGGAGCCGGTAACACTTGTGATGTCGCCGATGATGTTGAGGGCTGTATCTTCAGTCAAAACTTGCTCGTTGATGATGCCACCGCCGCCGAAATCACGGCTGCAGTCGCTGGCATCGCCTCGTCTTCCAGCTCTTCCAGCGCTTCCAGCGCCTCGAACTCAACAGCTGCTGCTGATACCGCTGCCGCTTCTGCTTGCGCTGCTAGTGTCACTGCCACCGTCGTATCCTCAGCTGGAGCAGCCAAAGGCACCGCCACCGCAGCTGCCACAACTGCCGGAAGTGAGCTTCCCCCAACCCATCCCATAGAGCCATACTAACAGCTCCCAGCCAACGTCCAAACCTTCACCGGAACTCTCGGCGGCGCAGCTCCCCCAGTTATCTCCTCATCCGGAACCCGCCCATTCACCGTCAACGGTAACACCTTCGTCGGTGAAGGCGCCGCTCTCCAACGCTCTTGCTCTATTCAAAACACTGCTTGCTCCAATGCCGCCAACTCTGGCTCGCTCGCTGGTACTTCCGTCGCTGACTGCAACGCCCAAGAAACTGCTTGTAACGCTGCTGCCTCTGCCAAGGTCAAGCGCGCTGCTCTCGACTTCGGAACTTGCTCCGACCCCGCCATTGAGTTCGCCGCTGGTCTTGATGGGCGAACAGAGAACTCTTTCCAGGCTGTTAACCAAGTTGACTTCAACCATGGCTCCGCCTTGAACATTGGGGTCATTGCTTCTTTCGTTTGCCAACAGCTTAGCTCGAGCTGTAAGGCTGGTGCCGATGCGATCGCTGCTTGTGCTACTGCTCAGACTGCTGCTGGTAAGTCTCCCCTTACATTTGGTCGCAGCAAGGACGCGTACTAACAACCTCATAGCCGCAGCAACTGGACAGGCCGCAGCTGATGCATTCAACTCCGCTCTTGGCGTCTCCGCCGCTAAGCTCAAGTTCCAACGTCGCTCCGTCGACACTCCCGCTTGGATCTAAATCTAGTGCTATGAACACGGGATGGGGTTTGGGACTTGCTTGTATCTTTTTTTTGTGCGTGCGTATCTATCAGCGAAAGAGAGGTGTTGAATACTCATGTATAGGGGAGCAATCATGTAAGGGACGAAGTCAGGGGATGACGAGAAGGAACCATCGGATCGATTACGAACTGTTTTATCGGATTACAGATTGACGATTAGGTGTAGATGGGCGGGTGACGATGCCCTTAATTGAATGGCGTTTGAAAGATTTTGATTTGGCGGAGATAACTGAGCGAGTATCTTTGAGCCTTTGAGCCTTGTACAGTATAGTGTACAGTATGATGAGAACACGAATCGTTTTGCTCATTCACATTGTTCTTACTCTGTGATAGTGGTATTTCGTTTTCAATTCCCGTGCTGAAGTTGAGTTGATAATTTCTTCATTTCTCCTTCCAAATTCCGCTTCCCCTTCGTTCTTTCCTCAGCTCGGTCGAAGCATGATGAATAATCATAAATCCACAGCGTCGGGGTTTCAGCCATTTGTAAGATTCCAGTTTTGAAGACGCGGGTCTGAGTCGATCTTTGATGCGAGTCAAATTAGCTCTCCATGTTCCAATTCTCCACTGCGAGCCACCCTCCTCATTCATCTACGTGACACAGCAGATACGTTCTCACCCGCACCTGCACTTCTTGGGGAATGCGCTCTATGTGAGAGTTAAGCACTCAATTGTGTAGACCCAGTCTTCGATTGTTTGATGGCCTTCAACACTTGACTCTTAGCTCCGCTGTGATGCAGAAATTTGGAGGTGCTTGGACGAGTCGCATCGAGTGCGACTTCCCAACCGAGCTTCCCATCAGCACCTTCCATCTCATCCAAACATTCAAGTGCTATTTTCGAATCGCATGGCATCGCATCTTAAAGTCTCGAACTCTCTTGTCCATCGCGCATCACCATGTGAGGGTGACATCTGGTAACATCACCCTCTCAGCGCATCCTTCAACCAACTTCGAACCTTGAATGACCGCTTTCCTTTCCTTCAACACGAAATTGTTCTTCACAATCCGCAGTCTCGCAATTTCTGGCACGTGGCCATTGACTATTCCCTCCTCTTCTTTCTCCATTTGCCAAGAGGCGACTTTAGCCGCCATCAAACTATCCTAAAGTCCCTCTCGTCTTGAATGTTTGATCAACAACGCGATTGTCTCTCTTCTCACACTCGGTTCTCGGCACCTCGTCCCAACAAGGGTTTCGAGACGGAGTGTCTAGAGATGGAGAGACCCGGTTTCTAGAATATCCTTGACTATACTAGACTTCCGAGTGTAGATTCCGGAATAAATTTATCTGTAGAGTCCGCTTCCCTCACCTTCAATTCACCTTCAATTGCCCTTTTTCCCGGCTAGCCCCACTCTCTCTAAACCGCGGGCTCGCGATCTACGACTATATATTTAAGTAAACAAAGGCTTTCCATCTCCAGCACAAAATACTAGTTCCTGAATCACCAGAACAAGTTGCCTGTCCGCTTAGGTCAATAATTGGCCATTTGAATTGAGCGGATTGTGTCAGCCCACACCCTCCTCGTCCTGGCCAAGCCTCACATTTGTACCCGAAGTTGGTAAACATGGTGCATTTCTCTCCTTGGTCGGTTTCACCTTGACGGTCTTGGGAGATGGATCGAGACCGCCGGCCTGACGTTTAATTGTCAAAGAATTGATCCGCAGATAAAAGGTATGGAAGACAGATCATTATCCCCTAGTTATATTGCAATGCATTTATAAATTTCAAACAGCTGGTCGTCACCAGGACATTATGCCATTGCCAATGCCAATTCCACAGACTCGACACCTCCTCCTTAGGAAGACCCTCCCTTTTTGCCAGCCTCGACCGGGCTGCCGAACGAATTAGCTTCTATAGTGTAAAGAGGACAGCGGATTGGCATGGGGAAAAGCACATACTCAACCTTGCCATGGGCAAATTGACCAGCACCACTGCCTCCGCTGCTGCTGTCTGATCCTCCAGTAGATCCTCCGGTCTGGCCACCTTGCTTCCCAGCCTCAACGGGATCAACCTTGCCCTGAGCGAACTCTGCTTGGACGTCAATGACTGAGGTTCAGACTCGGTTGCAATATATACCTCCAGTACCGACACGCTTGTCGGGGGTTCCATCTGCCTTCAATCCACCGTGCTCTGCGTGATGTTAGTCAAATGCTCATACGAAATGAGGGCGGAAGAAAAATACCAGTTGGCTTGTATGTGTCAGACATTGTGATTGATGTTTATGTGTTGGTGATGGTTTGAGATTGTGTTTGTGTTTGTATAGATGTTTTGGATGCTGATGAGAAAGTGCTTCAGGATGGGGAGAGGCCGTCTTATATAGACATTTCTCTCTCTACAAGCGTAGATCTAGGCAATCGAGATCTGGTGACTCAACTCAGTCAACTGCATCATCATTCTGCATTTCCAGCACGCATTCGCGTTCTCAAATACATGGAGGAATACTCTTGGTCGCGGGACATCACAGGCTGGATCTGGCCCAACGGTAATGCGGGGATTAGTGCTTTTACCCCTGTTGATGATGTCGAAGCATTGGATGCTAGCGCCATCCAATGCTTCGACATCATCAAGACCACAACTTGACGCGAGTGGGGTTCTTAGATCTTCTACTAGAAGCACAATTTGTGGGGGATGGATCCGAAATATCATGACGCCTTGATTGGAAGAAGTACGTCGGCCAACCAAAGAGCGGTATAATCCGCTACGAGATCCGGTCTAGTAAGATCATACTTCCTAGCCTGGATCATCAAGACGGACTGCATTTTGATCTCACGACGGGCCATGCTCACTTGAGCCGAGAGTCACTGCGATGCTTCATACCGCGTGCAAACACGAATACGAGTTTGAACCTCGGTGATATTCAGCAGATATTCAGAGAAAGTCGTCTACATCATGATCATATTGGAACTGCAATAGTCATAGGTGTGCACGTGTCCCAGCTGCCAAGTGGAGGTGTCGAGTGGTCCCAACTCCACTTGCTCGGGGTTTTGGCTGGGGAGTACCAGCAAATAATCTTGGTCGTGGCATATCAATGGCCAGCGCGCGTCCGGACTACATTGGCCAAAACCCTTCCACTTTACGCATTTGCATACTAAGATATTTTAAAATCCCATCTTGGTATACACCTCTCAATTGTCTTTCTGAGAGCTCATTTTAACCAAATCTGCCCCCTGTTACAAGGTATATCAGTTATAACGTTCCTCCTCGCAAACCGAAAAAAGAAGAATATAACTAAAATCGCGGAGGATGCGTTGCACTCACCTTCTCCGCAATGCCATATACGGTCGCTTGGAGATGAGCTGCCGGTAGCATTGGCATTATGCTCGCATCTATGACCCTCAAGCCCTGCACACCATACACCCTCAACTCTGAGTCCACCACGCCGCCTAAGTGCCTCGGGAGCATGGCCGCGGTGCACCCATGGTGATTCTCAGTATTCAGCCCGTCTCTGATAAAATCTTCAATCTGTTCATCTGTCTGAACTGTCATCCCTGGATATGTTTCTTGTACACCGATCTCTTGCAGCGCGCTTGTTGCGCGAATCGTGCGCGCATATTTAAATCCCGCAACAAGAACAGCTACGTCTAAGGGATTGGATAGGTACCGCGGATTAATAACGGGGAAATCGAAGGGGGAGGTGCTGTTTATGAGGACTGTGCCGCGGCTGAAAGGCGTTTGGAGGCTGGGGATTATGACTGTGTCGCCGAAGATGAATTCCTGGTTTGCCAAGGACTGTGATGAAAGGTCGCGAGTCAGGATGGCGTGTTGAGCAGCGTAGCCAGAAATGATACTGCTACTAGTATTTGGAGGGAGATATTGGGCTGGAGATTGAGCGGATGCTTGAGAGATAAAGGTGCTAGTACTGTTGGTGAACAAGGAGAGAGGAAGGAAGGCGAAGAAATTTCCGGCTGCTGTAGTATACGGCCCTTGGCCGAGTTAGTGGTTGATGCCAAAAGAATAGAATCGTGTTGCTCAACCTTCTCTCTTCTCGTCATACAAAGATCGCATCTCAGCGTTCCAGGTCGCATTGCTAAAATTTCCAGTGTTAATCGAAATGTCAACTAAGATAGTAGGCATTAGTAAATCCCAAGTTAGCCTTGCGGCAAACACTTACCTGATTGTACTGTAACTAAAAGGGGATGATCTTGATAATTCGCCCCAACGCCTGGCAAATCTACCACGGTCTCAATTCCAAGGTAAGACAGGTGGTTAGTATCTCCAATCCCGGACAGCTGTAAAATCTGTGGCGTGTGCAGTGCCCCAGCTGCCAAGATTACCTCCTTTACCGCTGATACTTGGTTCATCTTGTCACCCTTGCCAGTTGAAAACTCGACTCCTATAGCAGCAACGTTCAAACTTCCAGACTGAAACATTACTCTACTAACTTGATTGTTAGCCAGAAGATGGAGATTTGGCCTACTTGGAGTGTAGAAGTTCTGTGAGGTAGAACGAGTCTCGTTCTTCGGATCCAGTGACAACAAGAACCAGAATGCTCCAGCATCATCTCCACCCATCGAGTCTTTCAAAATTGGAACATTCAATTCCCTCATAGAATTTATGTAGGCTCCTAGGCAGAATTAGTGCTAGTCGCCAAGCTATGAATATCATGCCACTCACTCGACGAAGGCCACACAAAACGAGGGAAGCTCGATTGCACACGTCCATGTTCACCGTGATACTCAGGGACATACTCGATGTCCCATTCAGCTACTTCTGCACTCGGAGGCGTGAAGGTTTCAGCTCTTTTGAAGTATGGGAGCAAAGCATCGAAGTTCCAACCAGGGTTCCCGAGTTCTTCCCAGCGATTGTAGTCCTCTTTCGATCCTCGATTATACACCATTCCGTTTAGAACCGTTCCACCGCCAATGATTTTTCCGGCTGGAGTCGGAATAGAACGGTTCTGTAACTCAGCTTGTGGAACCCCTGTCATGTTCCAGTCATATTTGGTACCCTTCGCTCCGCTCCCGAGGATGGGAACGTTGGCGGTTGAGAGGATAGGTATAGTGATGAAGTCTTCTTGCTCGTCGCTGTGAAACACACCAAATCAGAAAACAAGAGAATGGAAGCAGAAGATTAGCAAGGTCAAAATATCTGTCTCACTCACAATCCCCCAGCTTCGATTATAAGCACAGTCGTTTCTATGAAAGTTAAAGGTGGCCTATAAAGACACAATACAAGGCTTGTTTGCTCACGAAGATCTTCTGACAATCGATTCGCGACTACGAGCCCGCTCGTTCCACCTCCAACAATCACATAGTCATAACTGCTAAGAATATCAGAAGACTTGGTAACAATTTTCCCAGGAAATAACACTTGTCCAATGACACTCTCTAGTATCATTAAAGCGACGATCAAGCGCAAAATAACAATGAAGACCATCTCGACTTTGAGACACTCTGCAAAGAGTAACTTTGGAATGAAATTGTTGAATTACTGCCCAAAAATCACTCGAATTAAGGGTCCCGAATCAAATATATTATCATGATCTATTTATTCCCCACATCAACCCCGCTTTCTAGCTGCACTGTCAGCAACAGTGCACCTTGTCCCACATCGCATCTGCGGACAAACAATAATTTAACATACCCTGTCCTGGTCATCGTTTAATCTTCCCTAGAGCATCTAAACAAATCGTACTCAATCGCTGCACCACCTGCACCGCCCATCTCCAGCGCACTGCACCCTGCTGAGAGTACCAGCAGATGATGGTCCTGCTCTAAACGTGAGCCGAGGTCGACTGCTTCAAACTGGGTCGGGTACGGAGTATGTAGGGGCGAGTGTCTTGTATGATCGTTGTGGATCTCCCAGTCCACATACTCTCCAAATGGTCCTTTCTCGTGACTATCTTCTAGCAAAGAAGACGGATCGATGTCGGTACGATTGTGGTAGTCTGCCGCTGCGTTTCGGACGAATATCTCGTTGTTCTTTGTCTTGAGGAAGGTTGCCCGAAAGCATTTGACCTATTCAATTGCGAATTTTGACCATCCCGGGGATTGCTCTGTATCGAAACTTCGTCTTGGGTCGGTACGCGAGTCGCTTCCGGAGTGAATTGGCGGTCGTATGTTGGCGGGAGAGGAGAGCTTCGCGTCGTTTGATGGCCGTCGAAGGTGTAGAATGAGTTTTGCCGGAGAAGTTGCAGGAGTTCTCCACACCCTAACTCTCCTTCCTCGCTCTCTGCAATGCCTTCTTTCCCAAATCCTTCCTCGCCATCTTCTCGATGACAGCACCAACATCCTCCACTTCCCTGACATTTGTCTCATCCCCCCGTCTTCCATGCAGGGTGTCAACAGCGTCGTCGTCGAACTTGTCGAGAGCGAACACGTATCCGTATCGGTATCAGTAGATAGCTTTTGCTGGGGATGATTCGTCTTGGTCGCGGTGTGCTTGAGCCTCTTAAGGTGTGAATTTTGACAGATACGCTTCCAGATCAATCGAAACGGTCTCGCGGTGATTTTCGTTGACACTGTTGGACTAGTCGGTACAAATGAGAAGGACAGCTGGTTGTCCAGCCTGGCTGGGACATTGCTTTGCTCGGCGACTGGGGGAGTCTTCTTGATCTTGGGAGGGACATCAGCTGGGACATTGCCAGAGTTTACATTCTTTTTCCCGGCTGATTAGTGCGACCTCGAAGTCCGTAAGATTTTTGCGTAGGAAAGACAGAGATTGATGTTGATGCTGTTCCGGTATCGTCGTCAACAGAACATTCTCATCGATAACATTAATTGCCGACATACATAAAAATTTTCTCACCTTCACCTCAACAATATCTTTCGGCCAGTCATTAGGAACTTCCTGTAGATGGGCAGTAAAATCTTGTGAAGAAGCAAGGTCATCGTTCAACTGGCCAACATGTAGATGCGTGGTCTTCGGCGAGGCAGAGTGGTCCCAACAAGCAATTCCCAGCCCATAACCTTTCGGCTCTCTGCCTCATTGCGGAGCTCGATGCAGACACCAGCCAAGATATCTCCGTTCTTCACAGAAAGGTCGGATTACTTCAGGCGGGTTGAAATATCTTCAATCAAGTCCCGACACTGGTGAGCCGTAAACACTTGGTATATTGGGCAGCTTCATCGTATACTCTGATGGTGGCTTTGGGGGGGCAGTTCGTGTTTGGTGGTCAGTACGATACATCCAATGTCTGAGAAGATCGCGAGACATGCAGATAGGTGTATCTCTTACCTGGCCAGGAACAACACCAAAACTCCTCCTGCTCAGTCAGCGCATCGAAGAATTGACAATGCACTTGATAGCGCCCTTGAAAAATGCAAGACCTGTGTTTCATAACTACTGGCTTGTCCGTGATTTGGGAATGTCCGAATGCCCCTCAGCTGGTGGGACTTTCAAAACCAGCATTCCGAACTTGTGAATTAGTGAACGTGAAAGCAAATGCATCTCCACACCAAATCACTTGCGAGCCATCTGTGAACCCGTCTTTTCGAATGTGCTACCCATCCCGGGACCTTTTCAAATCAGCATTTCAATTGTAGAATCCGCCCATTCCGGGCCCCGAAAGCAAAGGGGTATCTCAAACCAACGCAGCCTCCGTACTCCCACAAATGCAGATGTCTATACAATCCCACTCCATCCCAGTCACAACCAGAAGTCCCGCTCCTCCTCCTCTCTCCGACGAATCTCCTGCTGCCGCTCCCGCAACACGCAGCACTCGAAATAGTCGAACAGGACGCAGAAGAGGTGTATGATTCTGTGGCAAAATCTCAAATCAGCCTTGGAACCTTGAGCTGAATGTCCCCAGACACCAGGGACATTCAAAAATCCATGTTCGAAGTGTAGAAAAGCTTACCCGAGCGCAACCAGGACCCAGACCTCTGCAACCTTCTCATTCTCCCACTTTCCGCCACTACCTTGATAATTGACTAGTCCCCAGACAACGTAGACGACGAGCCCGATGGCGGTGATGCCCGTGATGATGAAGACCCAGGGAGGAAGACGGGAGGAGCGGGGGAAACGGCAGGACTGGAGGAGGTGGGGCCGGAACTCGATGGAGGAAGTGAGAAGGGCGACGGAAGCCTGTGGAGTTGTATGATTAGCTATGGATCTTGAAAGTCTGGAAACGGCATTTCGAATGTTCCGTGAGGCTGGGGACAATTTGAAAGGGCTCCACGGAGAACAGGAGAGTGGATGAGAGCGGATAAGAGTGGATTGGAGGAGAGGAGAGGAGAGCCACTTACAGCGACAAAGACCATGATCCAGGGAATCGAACTCTGGGCAGAAACGGAGAGACCGACACCGATGGCGGCGACGGACAGCGCGATGCTGGCGGCGCGGAGCAGGAGTTGTATAACTATCAGGAACGATTGCTGGGACGCCATTGTTCTTGGTGCGGAAATTCTAGCGAGGAGGAAGTCTGTATTGTGTATCTGTAGAGGATATGTGAACGTAGAGGGGTGTAGATGGAGTTGCTGTCGTTCGATCTCTGTTGTCGCCAGCCGAAGTGTTGTCAAGAGAGGGAACCAACGTCAAGATACAAAGTCGCGTTACGCCGAGCTAGTTGACAACGACGATGATCGATACCCCTCGCTCCACTCCACTCCACTGCGCAGGGCACGGCGAGGCTATGGTTCCGAGATCTTTGGGCAAATGTTCTCAGACTTCGCCGCAATATAAATCTCGGTACCCAATGATCTGCCATGTCTTGGGTCTTTTGACTTTGGATGAACCCGAAACAATTGAAAGCACCCTTCTCCCTACAATCTCGGTATCTCTTTCAAGTGAATGTCGGCAATACGGAGAAGCTGATGCGTGCGCTGACGAGCCTGACCCAAGTATTCGGTGACTCGATACAGGCCTCCATTCACGTATCTTGATTCATCCGCTATAAGCGAAGGTGTTCAAGGGGTGCAGAGTTGAGGTTACTGCATGGAAACACGATAAAAACAGACGATTCCCTGCATATGACCGGCCATCTCGAGATCTAGCGAGGTTCAAGCGACAGTATTTGAGAATTTAATATCTTGGCCGTATGCAGTGCCTCCGCAGCGATCGATTTCAGAGTTAACATGCCCCCCAAACGACATGGAATCGCAGGCGTACTTGAAAATATCTCTGCTGAAGGATTTCGGCAACGTCCAAGGGGATGCGGAGTTAGCATTTTGGGAAAAGAAGCAGCAGCATCAATTTGTCTGATGATAGTCCTCAGATAAACGTTCTTGCAAGAGTGCCAAAGATCAGAGACAAAAGTTGCCTCTACTCAATCAGAAGCCCAGAGGTTGAAGAGGAGAGGAAAGGCTTTGGGCAGCATATTCAAACACTGGTTTTCTCGTGCTCCTCACATGCCGAAGCTATCTCGAGTTCGAGACTTATGTTCAACGCAGGTATGCAGTACTGCAATAGAAGAGCAATTGATCCACTTGGGTCGAGTGGTGAAAAGGGAGCAAAAGAACTTTCAGACTTGTAATAATGAAGTAACTCAAAGCCTTACTTGAAACAGTTGAGGTATTCAAGCTGCATCTTGGCATGGCATCATTGCTTGTGCTACGCAAGACAACCCTTTGGGAACTTAGCTTTTCCCTGACTTATGCGAGACAGGTCCTAGTATGGGATATGCAATTGGTGCATGTTGTCCGGGTCTCCAAAGATATGTTATCCCCAGAAGTAGTCGAAGAATATCGCTTCCCCTGAGATACGAGGGAGGTCTCTCACCGACCCGAGAGAGGTACCCTTAAAGTAACCGAGATAGTCCGAAAACTAGGAGATCTCCTCTCGTTTGTATGTATGCATCTCGGACCGCCTTCTCCTAATCTGGAATTTCTCGGTCCATGGGTTGTCTGTCATCTGTCTGTCCAGTGATTGAAGTGAGGATCCGGGGTGTTGGACCGTAGCAGTCGCAATAGTCTTGACGCTAACTCGTGGATGGAGATCGCTCTGGATGCTTCCTGCAGATGTGGAATATCGACAAACAACAATCAAGCAACCCCGTCCTGAGATGTGTCTGCCACGTGTGTCGTCTACTGTTTTGTGGTACTACGAGTTCGCGAAAGGACGACTCTTTGATGTGACTGCTCAGCTGGAAGAAACATTGGCAGATGCCTTAGGACAGGCGGTATTGGAGCAACGAGACTGCATCTTCGCCAACAAAGGCTTTCCCCAGGAGATTTTTGTCGTTGAATCGAGAGGTGTGAGTTGAAAAGCTGAACGTAGGACTGTGTGTTCGTGTTACGTCTGCTTGGTAGCTCGAATATCCTTCCACGCTCCTAGCATGTCTTTGAGAGTCGCCAGAAAGACTCACTTATTCGCAGACGCGGTCATTGCACAACCCAAGGGGAACTCGCGATCTGCCAGACATGAGGTAGTGCCTCAACCAGCTTCTGTAGATGTCAATGCAGGATGCTGGAGTGAGCTGTCGAGCAGACAGACCATCAGGAGCGCAAAGCCACCCATCTTGCTGCAGTTGCACGCACCATGGATGATGTTGACGAAGAGGCTTTGTACTTCGAAGATTTGTGCTGTAGAGGAGGAGCGGATGAAGGCATCTTGTTTTGGAAGAGAGTTGGCTGACTTGCAGGAGTACGGAGGGCCGTGCCTGCGATTTAAGGATAGAATCGCATAAAATTATGCAAGTCTCACTCGTTGTCGCACTTAGGCTCCCTCCTTTCCAAAACACCACCCACCACTACTTTCATTATTCTTACAATTTTGTTCAACGATACGAATACTCTAACTTCGTTTCAATCCTTTGATCACTTCTGTCAGCATCGGCCGAAAATATATCGCCAAGTTCTCGGCCCCTCATCTCAATGGATGTGGCTGACAATGAGAACACCAATTGGGCTTGCACGCATCACCAAGACACCGAGGCAGCCAAGCACTGCAGGAGAAGCTTCGTGGCACAAGCCTCAAGCCTTCCGCAGATGCCGCCTTCTTGACGACGTTCTTCAAGTTTCTCAACGGCTCAACGCCGTTGACCTCGACAAAGCCACAATCAGCACACCGCTGTACCCCGTGGGGTCCCCGCAACAACGGTGTGGTGTTCCATGGGCAGCGGACCACGCTGGAAGCGCCCTCACAGCCATCACAGGTGTTCAACGGCCCAACCTCGTCAAGAACATATCGACTTTCCAATCTGGGAAAAATCTATCTATAAGTCTTCGCGAAGCGCCGATCCATTCGGATGTTCCCCTGAGACTACAAATCTGGAAGTCTGGGCCTCAATCTCGCAGCTCCAAAGTTGGATATCAGCAGCCTGGCATAAAGATCGTTGGAACGATGCTTCCTTGCCGATGCATGTCAGCCTCCAACTTCATCACAAGCTTTCATTCGCGTCTCTCGTCCAATCCGCTTCACTTTGATGCATATAGAACAATAGTTCAAGACTTTCCTGATAAGCACTTTCCCAAGTTCTTACCCCGCATCGACCAGAGATGCAAATATACCTCCAATCTCTTGTTTCTCTATCTATCAATCTCGACATCATGGGTTGTTTCCGACATATCACCGAAACAATGGCGAACTATCATAGCAGATCTCGGTGTTACTTCCAAAAGTGATTCAAGTGTCCCCAGATTCGACGAACTACAAGGTTTCTCCGCACATAGAAGCATGGGGTTGATGCCAAACGAGGTTATTGGCACCGTCCTCCCGAGTGGGTGGTCAAAAGCACCAGCAGGGTTGCCGAGTGAAATCCATCAGCTTACTTGCTGCGGAGCATGGGTGCCTTCGTCCATTCACTTCAAGCTTCGCTACATAAGTATATCACTAGCTTTGGCCCACGTTTTTAAATCTCTTGGTTTATCTTGGCTGCGATCTCTCCAACCTTACCGACATTTCACGTTTTGACTGTCGACTTGTCTTTTGATTCAATCGTCTGAATTTCTTGCTTGAGCCATCATGGACGCGTTCACCCCCGCTCAGACGACTGAGCTCGTCTCTCGAATTGGGGCCAAGAAGGCTAGAATGAGAATTGACAAGATGTTCATCAACTCTTTCATGGGAGGAGCTCTCATTTCATTTGGTTGTGCTCTGGCGTTATCTACGAACGCTTCTCCATGGTTCCAAACCAATGCACCAGGTCTCATCCGTACCATCTCCGCCATGGTCTTCCCAGTTGGCTTGATCATGGTCGTCTTGACAGGAGCAGACCTGTTCACATCCTACTGCATGTACTCGGTCGTTGCACTCCTGCATCGGCGATGCAGCTTCCTCGACCTCCTGAAGACCTGGTTCGTGAGCTTTTTCGGCAACTTGGCAGGCGCTCTGTTCTTCATGGCTGTGCTCACAGGATGTAAGTATCTCTATAATCCTTTCTTTTTCTAGATGAGTACTGATCAAAAGCAATAGATGGCGGTACTTTCGAAACAGGCGCGTACAAAGAAGAAGCACTGGCATTCGCAAAGACCAAATGCGTCACTCCTGAATGGCACCAAATCTTCCTGAAAGGCATACTCTGTAAGTCCGATCTACCATTCATACCCCTTTTCGTCATATTCACGTCCTCGGTTACCCGATACCGGAGCCAGTGATTCGACGCGTTCCGGCCATCTTTGATCAGAACTTCTTCCCAATTCACTCCCTCGCCTTCGAGCCTCGCTTCGGCTCTGCCCCTTTTTTTATTTTTTATTCAACCTGCTAACAATTCTTCTAGGCAACTGGCTCGTCTGCATGGCCGTATTCCTCGCCCTCTCCTCCCGCGAAGTCATCTCGAAAATCGTCTCAATCTGGTTCCCAGTAATGTGCTTCGTCGGTCTCGGTACCGATCACGTAATCGCAAACATGTATTTCATCCCATTGGCAATCTTCCTCGGCGCCCCGAAACCTCTCACTGTCGGTTACTACATCTGGAAGAGTATGATTCCTAGTTTGCTTGGGAATATTGTGGGAGGTGGATTATTTACGGGTGTTGTGTATTGGTATTTATTCCTTGCGGGAGGGGAGGAGGTGCAGATCCATTTTGATACTTTGCCGATGGATACTGCTGTTTATGAACAGGGTGAGTTCTCAAGCATTTTCCATCCATGAGCGATTCCGCGGCTGACAGACATCTCAGGTGGACCTATTGAGCGGCAGATGACAGCTACAGGCGCGGGAACGGGATACGAAACCCGACATGCCCACCCCATTCCGGACTCTGGGAATGGAGGCGTCAGCGGGATAGCGAAGGATTTCCATGCTAGACATTTCAAGAAGGATATAGAGATGAATGGGAATAATGCTGCTTGAATGCCTGTTTCAGCTTTTTTGGCTGGAGATGGGGGGTTTGGAGTAAATCGGTGCTGCTTTTGTCGGTTCTGAGTTGATACATCTGTTCGGATGGGAGTTGGAGGAACCCCGTAGTAGAGAAGATTCGAGAGTTTCTGAGTTATGTTGGGGCTCAAAGTTATGTACTCTTCCTGCCTTGATAATTTTTGATCTCTCTCATTCAATTCCTGCTTTCCAAAATTTATATGTAAGATCTTACAGTCTCCTGCCTCGAGCTACCTCACAAGCACTGCGCATAATACGCATTCTGCGTCGAGCAAGCATACGGCGAAACACAAGCAGTCGGTCCATTCCATCCACTTCCCCCGCATTGACCCCATTCACTCTGAGTCCCTGTTGCAGCAACTTCAGTCGTCGTTGCTGTGATAGACAAACTGCTCACAGTCGTCCCACCAACTGAAGAAGTCTTCGAGACAGAACTCGTACTGGACGACACACTGTTAGAGCTGCTGACGGCTACAACGTTCCCATTTATCTGTACTGTGACGACTGAATAGGCTGGGATGGAGAGGCTGACAGATCCTCCCGAGACAGTCGCTGTGGTAGAGTACATGGTATGCGTGTTATCCGTTAACCACGCACTCGCACTCGTCGCTGCAAAACCACTGAATGCAACTGATACGCTCTGAGCTGTGCTAGCTGTATTGGTGAAAACAACAGCCACACTTCCGTCCACGTTCTTGAACGCCCCAAAAGCAACACCCGTCACCGTACCACTACTCGTCAATCTCCTCGCCCCAGGCCTAACCCACCGACTCCACATCGCAAACGCCCACAACCTCCCACTGGGAGTAACATTCGTTCCATCCGTATCGATTAAATGACTGCTGCTTGTTGTGGCGTTTGGCTCTACGCCTTCCCAATACAAATACGCGCTCAAATTCGCATTCACGATCCCCGTCGAAATCTTACTCGCCCAAGTCAACCCCTCACATGCGCCGCCGCTGGAGTACCAAGTGGTGCAAAAGGCGTCACTTAGGTCTGCGCCTTCGGATTGCCAGGTTTTGAGGGAAGTGGCCATCGGGGTGGTGGGATTTGATGTGTACATGTGGGAAGTTATTACGGAGAGGTAGGATTCCATGCCTGCGGAGACGAGGGCAGCGGTCATGGTTGCTTGGGAGGACCAGCCTTCGGCGTCGCAGCAAGTGAGGGAGACGTTGCTGTAGCCGGAGGATTTGAGGGCGGCCGAGAGGAAGGGGATGAACGATGCTGCTTGGGTGCCATCTGATTGCATTGAGGAGTAAGACGTTCTATGCTGTTTCAGCATCTACCTCCTCGAAGGGAAGAGATCGGGGAAAAGACTCACACCAAGTCAGGCTCATTCAAGAACCCCAAATGCGTAACCGGAATCCCAGCACTAGCATAAAACTTCACATACTGCACCAAAAAATTCGCATATGCCACCCTCCAGTCATAAGTACAACTCTCGCCCGTCACACCGCAAAGATAACCACCATTGGCATCTGTCCCAGTTGTCTTCATAAATCCAGGCGCACTCCACGCATCTGCATAGATCGTTTTGACTCCATAACTCATCGCCTCCTGACTGAACCAGACTTGGCCGGCATCAGAGCCATCCCAGACATAAGAGGGGGTTGAAGTATTGGTCCCTGGAGAGGTGGGGAGGATACTGTCTCCTGAGCCCCCGGAACCGATGCGGTTGCGGATTATGGTGAGTCCGGCGCCAGTGCTGGTGTTGAAGAGGTAGTCAAGGGAGAGTTGGCGGGCGGGGAGAGGGAGCGCTTGGAATTGTGAGGCGCGGCCAAAGGCTTGGGAGACACCGAAGCCGTCTATTTGTTGGAGTGGGAGGGAGGGGGTGATGGTTATTGTCGTTTGGGATGCTGCGAGGTAAGCACTTGCTAGAAGCGTCGTGATTGCTGTGAGGAGATGCATCTTGACTGTGCAGATTGGTAACAATAAAGTAATAAATCGCAAAAATGAGAGGTCTAGGCCAGATACCTCTCTTATATGAGAGGAGCTTGAATGCGCATCAGGTCATATTCACGGAGACTGCTGTGCAGTGTGGTGGAGAACTACTCTCATCCGCTCTCGAACTCAAGTCAACAGAAATCAGCAATGGAAAAACCACCAATGGCGACATAGAATTTACAGAGAAATGCAGGCATGAGAGGAGAAGAATTAAGATCGAAGCGACTGATCTTCAGGAACAACCGGTACGGAAAATCTTCCCTTCTCGGCCCCTGGGTCTCCTGAATGCATCCATCAATGACAACCCCGCCTCGGAACCATGACTGCGGCCACCCGAATCCCGAATCCACACTCATAAACTTGCGGTCCGAGGATGCGAGATATGATCATCGTGACCTTTGTGGAGATTTCGAGAACCCCGCCGCGGGGTCCTTGAACCTCCTCGATTTAGCCTAAACCAAGTGAGAGCTTCTCCTTGTGGTAATGATAGACCGCAGTATAAATCAATGGAAAGTTCCAAAGCATAAAACAATATTTCCAGTCACTGGAGTAATCATGGTGCCTTCATCAAGTGGAAAGCGGTTGGGAGTGCCTCCGCTGACAGGACAACTCGTAAATTTCAAATTATATTCAGATTGTCATGAACAACCAATGTGCGGTACCAACGAAGTACTTCCCAGAGCCTAACACTTGCAAGATCCTCGAGATATTGTACCTCTGAACAAGCTCATCCTTGAGCCTTCACTCTTGTCATGACAAGAAGCCTCATCCATAATGCATCCGAGACAGCGTCAGCAATCGCAAAGGGAAAACAACCCGAGCTCATACCTCAGCCTGACCCATTTTACAGTCTTCTTTGTCATCGTCAAAACCTTGCTGTCCGGAACTATCGTTGCATCGATCGTTAAGCACTGCGTCATGCTGAGCCCTTAATCCCAAACCCAAGGAGCACGACTACCGCATAACATGTATCAGTTAGCAAACAATGTACTACTCGCCACCCGAACAATCTAGACGAATGGGAGACATTTTGCTTACCAATGACCGCACTTAACCTCACCTTGCATCTTCCCTCTCGCCCACTGAGCAAAACACACAAGATGCAAATTTTTCCCGCACTCGCCCTTACACCAGACAGCGTCCTGGGGACTATTGATGGCCTCCATGCACACAAAGCATTCTTCGTCAATGGGTCGGCGATGCACGATGCGCTGTGGGACGATAGCTGGGCCGTAGGGACGCAGAGCTCGAGCTTGAACGGCGGGTGCTGGAGGGCCATAAGGACGTGGAGCTCGAGGTGGAAGCTGTTGGGCATTCACAGTTGGGCGTGGTGCTGGTGCTGGAGCACGAGGTGGAACTGGAAAGTTGACAGCCGGATGTTGAGCAGCAGCGACTCTAGCTTGGAGACCAGCAACTTCTCTCTCGGCACGAATCCTGGCAAACCCACGCTCAAGCTCTTGCTGAGCTGCCTGTTGCTGGGCGAGAAGGATACGAGCCGTTGCAGGATCTTGTTGGAATGGCCAGCCAAAGGCTGCCAGGAAGCGTTCTTCGAGTTCTGCTTGCTCTCTTGCTTTGTGATTAGGTTGCTGCTGAAGCGGTGCAGGTGCTGGAGCTTGAGGTCGAGCTGGCTGACGGTTAACGGGCACAACAGGAGGACGCGGCGCTGGAGCGACGTAGACATGGTTCCGTCGTGGTTGAGGAGCAGGCTGTTGTTTGATGGTTAGTGATACTGTTCTTCGGGGAAAATGGGACCTACCCTGTTTACTGGTGGCGCTCTGGGAGCAGCAGCCACTTGAGGTCTAGCCTCACCCTGCTGTACGACCGGTACTTCATTCTGGCGTTGAACTTGCCCCCCTTGTGCTCTCGATTCCACCACATAACGCTCAACAGCTTGTCGAAACTTGATTGTCGTTCTATTGATCTGATCCGCATTGCCATGATGCCATCTTGGACAAAGCGTGCACGTAGCAAGATTTCTCAACTGCGCCAGAAAACCCACATCAACACCTTGCTCCACAATATTAATCGCAGAGAGTTGACGTAACACCTGGCCTGCTTGCGCTTTGTTGACGTTCGAGATGAAGCTCTGGCAGCAGCGACCGCCTTTTTTAGTGGTGCCAGCACACTTGAAGCCCTTGAGCTCTGGATGGAGATCAAGGATTGTGCGGGGATCCCAGAGTTGGGCCATTGTTGGGTGATATGGGGGGTATGTGGTATGAATGAATGCAGGAGAAAGACATCTTGATATTGGCGTGGGTGCTTATTTATTGGTCCGGAGGCATGTCGAGACACTTCTCGCTAGATATCTCTGTTCGACTGCAGCAGGACAACGATCTGAATCCACGAAATTCATCGCTACCTATTCTAGAACTGCACATGCATGGTTTGCCGTCGCGTACCTCTTTGAGGAGTATCGATTCCCCAAGTTCGGCATTGTATACATTGCTTGGCTTGAAATGTCCTGCAAGCCCCAGATATTTCTGCAGCAAGCGCTTTAGGCCTGGAAACAGGGGAAGGCAATAGGCGAGTTTGAAGCACGATATTGACACGTGACCTTCTAACAAAAGATAACGAAAAGAGGAGAGCTTAGAGAAACCAGTGATAGCATAAAAATAATTGAGCCTGAGTGAAGTAAAGCCGCTGTCTTATTCGCTGTTGAGATGTCAGTTGCATCTCTTGACACGTGATCATCCACGACGCGTCTAGACCTTGGAAAGGAACGCGATGCTCTGGACTTTGAATTGGACACAGGGATATATAGAATGGAGTGGCTCTTGATTGGAAGATGATAGAGATCTTCTTGAAAGGCATTTGGAAAATATTGAATCGTAGAGTGAGCGGAAGGAGAAGAGGTTTTGGGAGAAAACATGCATCGCATTCTGCCAGAGCGGTGAGTCGAGCCCACCTTTCCTCTTCCGTCCTCACGACGTCCTCCTTCCTTCCTTCACCAGTCTTCGATAAAGTCGATAGGATGAACATCTCCCATGATGAGGATGCAACTGGTGAACAAGAGCGTCTGCTCAGTCGGCGCCATGGACGAGATGGCATCCTGGAAGACGCTCAAGGAGCCAACCTCAAATCCACCCCACCCTTGACTAGAGTCATCCTGTATTTCATGGCCGTCCATTTCCTACTTGCATTTTGTGAGATGATCTTGGTTGCACCTCTGATTAAGCTCTTTGAAAACTCGTTATGTCTCAGATACTACGACTTTCCAAAGGACGGCGTTCAAGAGACTCTGTGCAAAGCTCCCGAGATTCAAAGACCGTTGGCGACGATCAGAGGTTGGAAGTCTTCATTTGATATGATCGCTGGTACGTTGGTCCTTTCGCCATTCATCGAGTAATTGCTGATATCAATATAGTACTTCTCGTTGCTATCCCTTTTGGCAGACTGGGAGATCGCCATGGGAGGAGGCAGATCATGGGGCTGGCTGTAGCGGGAGTGGTATTCTCTCTGGTCGAGATATTCATCGTCTGTATGTTTATCTCTTCTAATATACATATCTGTATAGACTCTGGATGACTAACTCACTTGGCAGGTGCCTTTCCACGCATATTTCCCCTCCGCCTGGTATGGTTGTCGTCCCTCTTGCTGCTCTGCGGAGGCGGTCTAAACGCCGCATCGGCATACATGTGGGCCCTTGCTGCCGAGTCAATACCATCAGACAGGAGGCAAGTTTAGTCCTTCGTTTCAAAAACCATGGGACTGACGAACAAAACAGAAGTCATGCTTTCTATTACATCTTCTCGGCGTTCTATGTTGCAGAGCTCATCGGTTCATTCATAGCTGAGATCACCATCGAGATCACCCCATGGATCCCATGCGGACTTGCAGTGGCATCGCTCATTGCATGTCTCACATTGCTTGCTATGATGCCAAACACTCGAAAGTCATCTTTGGACAGCCGGGTAGACGAATCCACCAAATCCTCTGGCATGCGAGACATTCTGTCCACTCTCTCGAACCGCAATGTCCTCTTGGCCGTCCCAGTTTTCCTCGTCGGAATCTTCAGATATACGACTCTAAATATCTTGATCCAATACGCATCTGTCCGTTTCCGACTCAGAATCTCAACAGGCGCAGCCTTCTACACCGAGACAGCAGTCGTCAATATCTTTCTCTTCATGTTTCTGATACCTCAACTCTCAGCACGAATCCGCAAAGAGCGCAATGTCCGCCCTCAAGTCATCGACCTTTTCCTTGTAAGATCAAGCGTAGCGTTGATGTGCATCGGCTGTCTCGCGATCGGATTTGCTCAGAGCGGCTTGCTTCTACCTATTGGCGTATTCATCTTCGCATCAGGCTTCGGAAGCAGGGTCTCAGCGCTATCTTTGGTCGCATATTGGATACCAGATGACACGAAAGCAACCTTTTTCGCAGCCATCGTTGTGTTCGAGAGTCTCGGACATGCGATTTTTGATCCAGCCATGCAGCAGATCTTTGCAAGTTCACTGAAGCTTGCAGAGTTTTGGTGGGCATTGCCATTTTTTGTTGGAGCGGTGAGTGCAGAACGCAAGAGGTAAAGAGATAAAACGCTAAAGGATGTAGGGATTGTACTTCTGCGCTGTGGTCTCGGCGAGCGCCATTCGCGTTGATCAGAAGGAGATCGATGTTCAGGATAGAGATGAGATATCAGACCATGAAGATTGAGCTACTTTCCGAGTCTTGGACAACCCATCGGATATGATCACGAATTCTCCAGAAGACCAAACAGGATATGTCCAATACAACGATCGCAGTTACAGCATATTCCAATATCCCCAAACAACACATTCGAGCTTCGAGCTTCGAACTTCGAGCTCTTGCTTCCAGGTCAAATCACAGATCAAGTTGTCTGACTTATCGCTCAATGCACTGGCGGCGACGAGATAGGCAGGCTTCTCTCAACCCCTCTCGAGCAGGTGGCACCACCAACTGACACTCAGAAGAGAATACGTATTTTACAGAGCGAAGTCGTTCAGGTCATCTTGGTGACTTCATCTGCGCGATTTATTTCTCGCAGAGACAACATCTCATTGTGGTCGCAGACTGATGACCTCAACGTCGCCGGCATCTCATCTGCGATCATATCAGCTTGGTATTGCCACTTTACATGATGGAATTTGAACTTCCGGAATCTAGATCATGGTCTTTGGGAGCTTCCACAAAATCCCTCAAATCGTGCACCGGAGTTCGTGATGACAAGTGCATAGCAACTTCTTGGTGGTGCGGCTCGTCTAAGACCTCGCCTTTACGGATATAGCGAAGGGGGCCCGGACATACTGTTGACGTGTGTCTTCTTCCGTGGAGCAGCACTTGGTGCTTTTAAGGCTGTGATTTCATCGTCAGCCTCGCTTTTGCCCACCTATTTGGATCACTAGGGACCCGGTCTCGATCGTACCTGGGCGCGAGTTGCCGTTTTCCGAAAGCTCGATGACTTCAAGCCTGTTCCTGCATTTTGGTATCTTCGTTGCATCATGTCGTTGAGCCGGATGCATCTATGCGCCACAACGTTCAGTCCAACGCGTGCTGCCAGAGTTCTCCTGGAAGCAATTTCAAGCAAACACAACGAAGAGAAGTCACCATCCTCGAGTTTGCGAGGAAGTAATTGCCAATGCATCCGGCTCGATGTGCAACAAAAGGTCTGATTTCGAGCAAGCTAAGTAATGACGATGATGAACATATATCCTGTCATCGAGATCTGGGGAGCGGGATAATCGTCGATATGCAACAGAACATGAATTAAGTTGTCATGCCTAGGAATTTATATCGTCACCTTCTCTCCACTCATTCTCGAATCTTTCTTGACGTCTTCTAGAGCTTCCAGAAATATTCTTCGTGTCATCCATATCCCTTCTACCGTTCTCTCCCGCTTCTAAAGGTTCTATGGCGCCTTCTAGATTCCTTCTGACGTCTGCACGAGTTCCTAAATCCTATCCTGTTCCGGCCATGTTCCTGAGCTTAATGTTGTAGTGGCAAGGTACAATTCAGGAACATCTCATCATAATCCTTGTATTGCCGTCATTTCCTGGGCCCCATCACATCATGACCGTGAACGATGTGATGTAGTCCTCAAGACCGGTTGAAGTGGTTGATATCGTAGGGCTAAGGCGCGAAAGTGTCAAGTGGGTTGGTGCAGCTAGCTTACCGTTTAACAGCTGAACACTAAACGGGAGGATGCGAAAGCAGCAAGGGACTTATGCTCGAAGGAGAGGGAACTTTCAAACTCAAGCGGTGTTCTTAATTTGATAAAGCAGCTTTGTATCTATTGCGAAATGGGCTTATTGCTCTGTCTCGAATTTGGGGTTTGTATCTTCACTTTCGGAATAGAGGGATCAACTCGGCTGCTTGGCGAGACTGTACAGTCACGGGTTTTAAGTCTGTGCGTTTTTTGGTTAAAATCGCGAAAATTCGCGCTTTCCTCCATCACTCCTTCCTCTTTAAACTACCATTATACCACCACAACGCACTCCTTTGCGCTAAACCGATGGCAATCGGCGCTTTCGAGGTTACGAACTAACTCCTTATGAAAGGGGAAGGATCGAGGGCGCCGCTTTGGCCGGCATGTCTTAAGCTAAAATCGCCGACGCGATGAAGCGCGGCGAGAGCACTATACGCGGTACACTTGCACTCGAAATATTAAGAACCAACGGCGCTTCTTTACCTCGAAAAGGCCGTCCTCCGATTTACAACGAACGAGACCAGCGAACAATGCTGCAAGACCTCCGAAAATACCCCAAAAAAACCTTTTAGCACCGCCGAGAAGATACAGGCCTCACAATGAGCAATACCTACATCAAGAACTTAGCACGTCGCCATAGGCTCAAGCACTGGCGTGCTAAAAAGAGGCCTGAATTGATAGTAGCTGTAGCTGCTGACAGGCTTCTTTGGTGCCGAGTTAGGGAGCATTGGACCGTTGATAAATGGCGTTAATACATGTGGAGTGATGAGTGTTCTGCAGAGCGGGGTAAAGGTGTGGAGCAAGAATGGGTATGGGGGACTCTAGCCGATAAATGGAAGCCGCAGATGGTCACAACATACAAGAATGGAAAGCAGATGAGAGTGATGGTTTGGGCAGCCTTTTGGGGCAATGGAGAGAGGTGTCCTCTATTCATTTTGGAGCGTGACTTCGAGTCTAAGAAGTATGGGTATACTGCCGACTCATACATCCAAGTATTGGAACACCGACTCCTCGAGTACTACTACGACGAGCTTATTTTCATGCAAGATAACGCCCTTATCCATACTGCCAAAAAAGTCAAAGAATGGTTCGAGGAAAACGGCATAGATACGACTGATTGGCCTCCTTACTCCCCGGATCTCAACCCCATTGAACACGCTTGGTGGGAACTCGAAAAACGAGTCCAAAAGATGTTCCCTGAAGTTATGAATACTAAGGGGGAATCAGAAGAGGATAGGAAGGCTTTGGAAGAAGCTTTGAAGGCTGCTTGGCTTGCTATTCCTGACTCTTTTTTTGAGTCTTTGGTGGAGAGTATGCCTGATAGGATTAAGGCTTGCATTGAGGCAAAGGG
The DNA here is from genome assembly GCA_900073065.1 of Phialocephala subalpina. Taxonomy (NCBI): domain Eukaryota; kingdom Fungi; phylum Ascomycota; class Leotiomycetes; order Helotiales; family Mollisiaceae; genus Phialocephala; species Phialocephala subalpina. The sequence goes on along the minus strand of FJOG01000027.1, from coordinate 432,575 downwards.
CTGGCATACGAAGTACTAAGGTAGCTAGGGTGGATTTTGTCTTAAGGGGAAGATGCAATTGTTATTTCTTATCAATCTACTTCAAAAATCAAGGGGACAGCTGTTAGAATGGTTGTTTTGTGTAATAATAAGTCGAATAGATTTCTTTGATATTTTCTGGTCAAAGCTTCAACCGCACAGACTTATTGTCTAGTACTGTAGATATTGAAGTGAAGGATGAGAGTCTGTCTAGGGAGCTGCGAATAGAAGTAGATGATGCAGAGCATGTAAGATGTTGAAGTTTGCAATTATTTGAGAAGCTGGAAGTTCAGGAGTGGCATTGTTCAACTTAAGTACAGTAGATTGCACACGACTCGGGTCAAGACCAAACTCGAATCGCAAACTTATTTCATTGTCTCGTCCTTACTGTCAAGCAAGTATCTTCCACATTTATACAAGACGACCAATATTCGCCTCACTTATTCCTGGCTCTAATGACTCAGTCCCTTCGCCCTCGCACTAGCAACCCACTTCCAATACCTATCCGCGGATTTCATCCTCAACTTCTTCCCCCAGATAATAGCCGGAAACATCGTCGCATTACAAACCAACGCAATAACTGCCACCGTAATAAATGTGTTCCTCTGCCCCTCCGCGTTGATCCAAGGTGTGATACCGTAGTTGATGGCGAATGACAGGGTGTTACGGATGAGGATGATCGTCGTGATCAACTCTCCTCCCATATCTCTATAGGCGGAAGTAGCGTATTGGATCGATGTCGAGAGGCAGAGGGTGGAGGAGATGGCTAGGATGCATTGGGCGAAGACCATGCCGAACCACTAGGAGACTGTTAGTATGGCATTTGGAAAGGGAGAAGGAGAACATACGTGGATGTGATCAGCTGCTCCGAGACCCCACAAAAGCATAGCGAAAGGAACGCAGACGAGCGAAGCAAGGAACAGCCAGAGAATATGTTCTGGTTCCGCGACTCCATGGTTTCGCCTCGCAAGACGCATCACGAGACGAGGTCCCACGGCTGCTACCCACAATGCCCCAAGAACCATACCGACGAAAGCTCCAAAGTATGCAAATCCAACAGCATTGCTGTTGAACTTGTACACCTTGGTATACGTCGGACTAGCCGTCGCATTCAAGATGCCCGGCCAGACAAGACCATTAGATCCATACATAAACCCAGCCCAAACAACAACAGGCATAGTGAAGAACTTGAAAGGTGACCACATAACCTCCAACAGCCGATTCGGACGTTTCCTGTCCCCTGTCACCGAGAGCTTCTGCCAATACGTCTTTCTCGGGTACGCGATTTGTCCAGCTTCGACAGGCGCATCAGTCGCTGGTATCGTTTTCTCGCCTGCTTCGACAACCTTCTCATCCCCAGCCGTCTCAGAAACTTCCTCAGAACTCGCCCCAGCGCTGACAGTCGAAGTCGGCAAATGACGATCATAATTCGTCTCCTCCATCAAAAAGAAACAATAAACAAAACTAACCCCCATCCCAATAGCACACCACCACAACGTCCACTTCCACCCCATCCCGGTATTAATAAACGCCGCGAAAACCGGCGCCAATTTCCCACTAAACGCCAAACTCAACCCATAAACCGCCAAAAACAACGGTCTTTCGTGAGAAAACCAGATATCAGTCATAGATATCTCACAAAGGGATTCTACCGGTGCGCCGAAAAATCCTTGTAGGATCTTGGTCGCGAGATAGGGACCGTTGGTTACGCATAATGGAGTGACGCCTGTGACAACGATTGAGCCGATCATGGAGATTAGGTATGCGGGACGTTTTCCGTATTGGAGGGCGAAAGCTTGCCAGACGATACAGCCCCAGCCGTAGAAGAGGAACATGGCGCCGGTGCCGGAAACGAGGTCGTTGATAGTTAGGGAGGTGGCTTTTGAGATGGGTGTTGTGACGCTGTAGACGGCGGAGGAGGGGAAGACCATCATTACTGTGTACATTACTACACATGATGTTTGGAGCATTTTTCGCTTGAAGCTCCAGTTTAGGGGGTCTTCTGGGTCATCTTGAAATTGTTAGACGTGACACGTGATTTGGAGGAGGGGAACGAACCAGAGGGCACGGGAACCAGGACGATGTCTTTTGCTCCAGTATCGGAGTGCTTGACGTGCATCTCTCCATTCTCATCAATGAGCTGCAATGTGCCCGGCGCGGACTTGTCTTCAATGACCGTCATTTTGTCGTTCCTTCACCTGATCAAAGCGTACTCGTGCAAGGAACACCATTTTCGCGGTAGGTCCAACGAATTTGTTATATATGGGATTTCTCGACTTCCGCCAAGAGCAGCTTGCTGATGGTGTTGATACTGAACTGTCGGGGGTGCAGATAGGTAGATAGGGAATCTGTTGCCCGAAGATCACGTTGTTTGCTTGATATGAAGAGTGGGAGAGCGAGAAAAGAGCTAGGGAACGAGAAGGGGCGACTTCGCTTATCAGATGAGAGGGATAGAATAGGAATGAGATTGCGAGGAACAAAACCTACGAAAATACTTGCTGTCAGAACATTCAAAAACTGAGGACTCGATCAAATCAATGTTTCGATGAAGTAAAAATTCAAAATCTCATCGCATGAACAACAAATATTTCTAAAATGAAATAATTGAAGAACGTGCCAACAAACTCGATGATCTTCAGCCTCACAATCTCGCTGGAAATGAACAAAACGCACAACGCACCAAATCCTCCAAACCAACGGAAAGGCCGGCCCGTACCCTCACTTTCCGAAGTCCAGGGTCCACCACAAGATCCGCAAGGTTCACAAGTCCAGACGAGCCTCCTCGCAAATATATCGCAGGGCAGAAATTGTTAAAAGTTGGGATGATTGATGAGAGGGGCCTCGGATCTCCTATATACCTCATCTCAACGCCGCCAAGCTCAAAAGCAAAACTGAAGTGAGACTGCTTCAGCTGCGACTCATCATCAAAAGAAACAGGGTCGTAAAATAATTTGCCGTTGGTGAAGGAATTGCCGTTAGGGTTCGCAATCTCTGCTGAGGGTTTCGTAATCGTGGTTGATGTGTGGTTTATATTTTGTGATTATCTTGTTGTGCCGTGAATCCGTGATCCAGTCTGTCCCGCTGTCAATTCGGCCCTGATGGATTGGGGCATCCGCTTTTGGCGTGTACTTGTACAGTAATCTCATGATGTCTTTGTTTTGGTTTCGCTTATCTATTTGAACTGCATCGTATCGTATCGATCGGTTAATCGTATCCAGTTCAATTTATCGTGATTTTGCGGTGATCATGAGTAAGGTAATGGGATCCGTATACGGGAAGATGCGGGATTTCACAAATTAAGAATGCCAATGTTACTCCTCGGGCCTCGTCGCTGATCTTCTCGAGCGTACTCGTACACAAGACATGCCCAGATGTTTACAACGGCTTGTGTTTTCAGTCATGAACGAGATGTGCTTGGGAAGAGTTTTCTCCAGCCACAGGTTGATTTGGTTCACAGGCTCGAACGCCTTGTCGCCTTGAACCACCAAACGCCTCACCTTGTGCATGTTCCCTCAAAACCGAAAAATTCTCTCCGCGTACCCCAGTCCTGCAACTGCTTGGCGATAAGCGAGAGGAAACAAATTAAACCCATGTCTGCATATTCAAATTGAAATTCAAGCGTTCGGCCTTCCCGTTCTGGACACCACTCAAGATCGAATTTTCTGAAGCAGAAAGGCTTTCAACTCGCGCAGGAAGGAAGTCCCCGGATCCCAAGGCGCATCTGGACTTCATTCGGCTTCTGGGCACCTCTCTTTCAATTCGTCGGAATCAAAAACCGGTAGGAATCGGCATCCCGATTTTCCTCCATCTCGCGTTTGCTCTTACAGCGACAAAACCCGCATCGCCGTGAATTTATTCCCTGGTCCATACATGAGGCCTTTTACCTACTGGTCAATAATGATGGAGTGTGTGGACTGAGAATAGAATGGAAGGACGAAAGAACATTCTCCCGCTTGCACCGGCATTGAAGCATCCGGATAACGTACAGCGATCTTGTGACAGATTTCCAAGTTAGGAACTGTTCTCACCGCCAGAGTTGAGGCAATTGATACCGTTTTTGGAGATGGATATTGGATGCCGAGAAGCGAATGCAGATATTGATGAGTGTGAAGAAATTTTAAAGCCCTCAATTCCCATGTAAGGGTACCAGGATATTGTTTGCTGAGTACACCCGTAGCTTCCGCTTTTCTGGCCGTGAGTTCCGTGATCTTCGTAACCTTCATGTAGCTATTCACGGTGAACGGTGTCTATTTTGACCGTGATGTGGTGAATGAGCAAGGCGGCAGCAGCGGTCAATTCGATGCGACGACGACTATTGAGGATTCGCAACCCCCAAGAAAAGATCAGCAGGGACAAGACTCCAATATTTGTTTGCCAATACAGGCGAGTTACAATTGAGTGCCGTCCAAGCAAATAGTCAACTGCCGTTCGAGTAAGATCTCCATCCAAGAAAAGATATGCGTCTTCCAAGCCGGCTGTATGACTTGCAAATGTTCGATGCACGTCTGAGATGCAACTGATGAGGTGTAGATTCCGATTTCTTCCTCAATATTTCATGGCAACCAGTCCCAATTGAACAAATATTAAATGCCGCTCAAACACATTCGAATCATTCGAGAATTCACCTTTCTTATTCCGGATGAAAACGTTTTGACATGACAACGCGTTCATCTATCCTGTCAGTGTCAAGGAGAAAAGTTTTGTGTTTCAACTGAAGATTTTCCCAACGTGCGTTTCTTATCTGGAGATGTTTTCACGGGGGTGCACGTTGACTTGAAGAAGCTTTACAGGGCTCCAGGAGTCGAGGCTGGAGTACTCCAGGTCAAGCCTCGACATCAGAAATTTTCAGATCGGGGAATGAAACATGGCGCTCCTTCTGGGCGTTGTCTGGAGCCGCTATCTCATGTATCAAAAAAGCAAAATATAACCCCAATCACACCAAGCCACAAGCCACAAGCCATCAAACCACAGTCAAATGTCTGTGACATAACAGGATCTGATCTCAGCGGCTGCATCCCGCGCTCCCCCTTCACATCCTATCACCAACATTTCAGCCTATCAGCATCTGATGTTTTGAAGTTTTCGAGAACGCTCTTCGCCGTCGCTATCACTGTTTGAAGGGCCTGTACCTGCCAAGATTGTTTATTCCCGTCCCTACCCGGTCTTGAAACATACCCCCAAAAGTGCCCCAGATCCATCGACCAGGAGTTCTCTTCGGCGAGAGCAGGGTCTGATCTGCCCTCAACAGCAGCAATCAGGCACGTGATGACTGCAAAAATCCCGCATAGAAAAGGGAAAATCCAAAAGCTCAAACCTGGTCGCGCAACGCCGCATAAAGGTCGGAGAGACCGGGGTTCGCCAAGCGAGTAAAACGGCACTGATTGCTGCTTGTCATGGAAAAGCAGCAAGCGGAAATTTCGTATTATTGCTCGTTCTTATCTAGTGGAGAAGGGACGAATGAAGCTAGTCGGCACAATCTCTCCGTGCAGCAAAGCTTCAAGCGGCGAGATGGCAAGGGGAGGCTGCTAGAACGCCTTAGCTCCAAACGTCAATCGGCATGCTAAGCTTTTGGAGTGGATAGGTGGGCTTCGTCTAGCTGACTCGCGTTAGGATGGAGACAAATGGAGATTTGGTCGTGGAAACAAAACAAACATGCGCTCGAATTCGAAATTGAGAATTGGAGAACAGCCGTTCTGCATTGAACGCGGAGAGTAGTTTCTCCAAACAGTTGCAATCCGTGATTCTAAGTGGACAAGATCCCAAGGCCAAAGCTCCAGTCTCCATCGCCATTGGAGATTCTCGTTGATATTATCGATATTATCGGATAGCAAAATTTTAAAATGTTTCCAGCTAGACCACTCTAGGCGTTTCACGGTCGCTGCTTTGGAATTTGGATGGAGCAATGATACGGAGCCCCCAACGTTTGTGCAAGCAGGGCGACAGATAGTGCCGCCAGAACCGACGGAGCCCCGAGCAGGACCGAGGCCTTGCTGGAGCGGGCTTAGGGCCGTTGCTCTATCGTGCGTAGAATCCACTTGGGAGCTCCATCGTCCAATAGTACGCATTGATTGAACCGTTAGCTAATTCGGTTTCTGCCGCAATTGAAAGATGCGCAATTCTGGCGGTTTATCCACCGCAATTATTCCAACATCCACAAGTGAGGGATCTTGCAGGTGTTTTGCAGCAGCGTGTGGGCAACAGCTTGAGGCGGCACTATGGTGGATGCGGCAATGGACTAGAAAATGTTCTGTAATAAATCTCCTGGGGCTGCGATTCGTCAATGGCTCGGCGGTGCGTGCGTCGTTCCCTAGCTTCGTCCGAGTCGTCCCCCCGTCTCACCGTCATCTCAGGTTTTGAGCTTCTGAAGTTTGTTGCCGCACGAGCAAATGGGGGTTGAGCATGGAAGGTGAAGCCTGTCGAGGCCTGTGGACAGGACCCAGTCGAGCTCCTGGCCTAGCAAGGAACGGGTATCGAGGCTGCTGCTCTGGCCTGTCGAGCCGGCCGTGGGCTGGTCGATGGACTCACATGGAGGCATGTTCGAGGGATGCCGCCTGGAGAGTGAAAACATGGCTAGCATCCTGGCTCGCCCTAGGAACCTCTGCCCAGAGCTGCCCAGAGCTCAGTCCGCCGTACCGTACTTTCTGCCACTCTGGTGCGCTGACGTGCCCCAACACGCGCGCCAAAATTCTAATCATTGTTTTGATTTGGAGCTCCCGCGATGTGGGAAGAGACCAAGGGTAAACTCGGTTCTGGTCCTGGCTGGCTGCAAGCTCGAGGAAATCCCTCATCGCAATCCCACGGTGCCCACCCCTTCTGTCCAAGTGCGCCCCAAGACCACTGAGACTGCCGTCAAGTCCGAGCGAGGATGACGCCGTTGACTGTACTCTGGTCTGGCAGTCAAGCCCGTCGTGGATGGTGGTGGTCTGTGGCCTGGCATGGTGCTCGAGTTGTGGCCAAAACCGATGTCGCCCTAGCTAGCTATGTTGATCGCCCGAAATGAGAAGCATATATTAGTCCTTCGTCCCCCCCAAAAACACTCGCTCCCAATCCTTCCCTCTTAATCTCTTTCCCCTCTCCGAAGTTCACTGGTGAAAAGGTGTAGCAGCTGGTGAAGCAGGTTCATCTCCCCTCTACTCTTCGGTACCAAGAGACGCAATGGCACCTCCCAACGGTGATATCGAAAACGGCGACGTCGAGAAGGAGCAAGCTCGACGCGACACCCTCGGCGGCGACGACAGTGCCGACCTTGGCGAATATGGCAACCTCGTCAAGTATATTTCGAATTATCGTGACGGACGACGAAGCTCTGTCGCTGGCTCCACTTACGATGATCTCCCCAAGAAGAAGTGGTACCAGTTTGGGAAGCCAAAGAACGCTCAGGGCGGAACCACCTTCGAGGTTCCCGAAGACTGGTTGAACACCGACTGGAAGCAGGGCTTGACATCCCACGATGTCGAGATGCGACGAAAGAAGACCGGCTGGAACGAGTTGACCACTGAGAAGGAGAACATGTTTCTCAAGTTCTTGTCGTACTTCACTGGCCCCATTCTGTATGGTAAGTGCTGACCTCCGCATCCAATGGCTGCAAAACGTGTTTGTCGCGTCAATTGAGCTCAAATTGACATTTTCTTCTTCAGTTATGGAACTTGCTGTCCTACTCGCTGCTGGTCTGCGTGACTGGATTGATTTTGGTGTCATTATTGGCATTCTTATGCTTAACGCTACCGTCGGTTGGTACCAGGAGAAGCAGGCTGCGGATGTCGTTGCCTCGCTCAAGGGTGATATCGCCATGAGATCCACTGTTATTCGTGATGGTCAAGAACAAGAAATCAAGGCTCGTGAGCTTGTCCCCGGTGATATTGTAAGTTGCACTCACTTCCCCTTTCTCAATTGGTCAAAATTAATTGTTTTCAGATCATCATCGAGGATGGTCAAGTCTGCCCTGCCGATTGCCGCATCATCTCTGCCTACGACAACCCCAACGGTTACCAAGAATACCTCCGCGAACTCGAAGCTCAAGCTGGTGAATCTGCCGGCGAGAAGGACGAGGATGAGATAGGTGGCGAGAAGCACGGCTCCGGCTATGCTATTCTCGCCATTGATCAATCTGCCATGACTGGAGAGTCTCTCGCTGTCGACAAGTACGTCGCTGATGCTGTCTACTACACGACTGGTTGCAAGCGTGGAAAGGCATATGCTATCGTTACCCACTCTGCCAAGATGTCTTTCGTCGGTCGCACCGCCTCTCTCGTCACTGGAGCTAAAGATCAAGGCCATTTCAAGGCTATCATGAACTCCATTGGTACGTCTCTCTTGGTCTTGGTCGTCTTCTGGATTCTCGCTGCCTGGATCGGTGGTTTCTTCCATCACTTGCAACTTGCTACCCCCGAACGCAGCTCTCTCAACTTGCTCCATTACGCTCTTATCCTCTTGATTGTCGGTGTCCCCGTCGGTCTTCCAGTCGTCACCACCACCACCCTCGCTGTCGGTGCTGCTTATCTCGCCAAGGAAAAGGCTATCGTGCAGAAGCTCACTGCGATTGAATCCCTCGCTGTAAGTCATCCCAGTCACTGCATTTCCCCCCTTCCAGTCACGCCAGCACAATCCTGCACCTCCCCCTCACTGTTTTTGCTTTTGTGGTGGTCGTGGTGGCCGGCACATAGCGTTGCGACCGACCCACTGCAGAAGCTTGCATCATCAACGAATCAACACACTTCGCGGACTGCTCTGCTTATCCGGGCGACGAACCCAATCGCTGCATTGCCCGCGCATTTCATCGTCGAATGCCAAATCCGAGGCTCATGCTGTATTCTAATTGACTACTGCGAGTGCCATCAAACTTTTGTTTGGAAGTTTGTCGTTAAGCTATGGGGCTGCTTACGTACATGCAGTGCATGAAGTGGAGATCGGATCGCTCCAGCTGCCCTTGCTCTTTGTCCCTCCCCCACGAGCTCCAACATGCAACAGCCTTACCGGCCTTCCTGAACGTGCGCTAATCGATCTGTGAAACAGGGTGTCGATGTTCTCTGCTCCGACAAGACCGGTACGCTCACCGCCAATCAACTTTCGATCCGTGAGCCATTCGTGGCTGAGGGCGTCGATGTCAACTGGATGATGGCTGTCGCTGCTCTCGCTTCCTCCCACAACGTCAAGTCTCTCGATCCCATCGATAAGGTCACAATTCTCACTCTCAAGAGATACCCAAGAGCCAAGGAGATCCTCGCTTCAGGATGGAAGACCAACAAGTTCACTCCTTTCGACCCTGTCTCCAAGCGTATCACTGCTGAGGTCACCAACACTCATGAGGGCGTCGACTACATCTGCGCCAAAGGTGCTCCCAAGGCCATTCTCAACCTGTCCAACTGCACCAAGGAAGTCTCCGATATGTACAAGGCTAAGACCACCGAGTTCGCCAGACGTGGTTTCCGTTCTCTCGGTGTTGCCTGCAAGAAGGGTAACGGTGACTGGCAATTGCTCGGAATGTTGCCCATGTTCGATCCTCCCCGTGACGACACTGCATCCACCATCGCTGAAGCTCAAGTTCTCGGTCTCTCCGTCAAGATGTTGACTGGTGATGCCATCGCTATTGCGAAGGAAACTTGCAAGATGCTTGCTCTCGGTACCAAGGTCTACAACTCTGAACGTCTTATCCACGGTGGTCTCTCTGGAGCTACTCAACATGATCTCGTCGAGCGTGCCGATGGTTTTGCTGAAGTTTTCCCCGAGCACAAGTACCAGGTCGTCGAGATGCTGCAACAGCGTGGTCACTTGACTGCCATGACTGGTGACGGTGTCAACGATGCTCCCTCCTTGAAGAAATCTGACTGTGGTATTGCCGTTGAGGGTGCCACTGAAGCCGCTCAAGCCGCCGCCGATATCGTCTTCCTTGCCCCTGGTCTTTCCACCATCGTTTCTGCCATCAAGATTGCCCGTCAAATTTTCCAGCGTATGAAGGCATATATCCAATACCGTATCGCTCTCTGCTTGCACTTGGAAATCTACCTCGTCACCTCCATGATCATCATCAACGAGACCATCGGTGTCGACCTCATTGTCTTCTTGGCCCTGTTCGCTGATTTGGCTACTATCGCTGTCGCTTACGATAACGCCCATTTCGAGCAACGTCCCGTCGAGTGGCAATTGCCCAAGATCTGGATCATCTCCGTCATCCTTGGTGCTCTCCTCGCTGTCGGTACCTGGGTTCTCCGTGGTGCTCTCTTCATCCCCAACGGTGGTATCGTCGAGAACTTCGGTAACATCCAAGGCATGCTCTTCTTGGAAGTCTCCCTCACTGAAAACTGGCTCATCTTCGTCACCCGTGGAGGTAACACCTGGCCATCATGGCAATTAGTCGGCGCCATTCTCGGTGTCGATGTCATCTCCACCCTCTTCTGTGTCTTCGGCTGGTTGGTCACCAAACAAGACGATCCCTCCGACCCAGCCACCAAGAACGTCCTCCTCAACACCCACGGCGGTGACACTTCCATCGTTACCGTCGTTATTATCTGGGGTTACTCCATCGGTGTTACCATTGTTATCGCCATGGCCTACTTCCTCCTCAACCAGATCTCTTGGCTCGACAACCTTGGACGTGCTAAGCGCTCTCGTGCCGATACCCAGATGGAGAACATCCTCTCCCACCTTTACAAGGTCGCCATCGCACACGAGCAAGACGAGCACGGAAGCAGATGGCATCTTACTACCAAGGCTACTGAGGCCGAGGAGGATGACTAGATGTTTTCGCCTTATACCCTGTCATGAGTTCTCGCGTTGATGTTTTTGGGGATGATACAGAAACAGTTACCCGGCGTTGGATATCACACAATCTGCATGCATTTGCGACATGAAATGCCACCTCACATACTTCGAAAATATCTTGTCTTGTTAGTCTCCTTGGGTGCGAGCTCCCTCATTACTTCCACTTGGTTGGAGTGGTGGGGGACTCGGACCTTGTGATGCATTTGTTGGTTGGGCGCGTGGTTGAGATGAGTGTAAACTGTGGATGTTGGATGTTTGTTGTGGTTTAGTGTAATTAATTAGAACTTCGGGGAAAAGGTGTCATTACGGTTAGAGATACCAAGCTACCAATATATTTTCTTATGTTAATGAACTACTTGTTCCTATCTGATGCTTGCGATAGTGAGATCTTCAACTCCTTTACATCTCGTCTCCATCTCAAATTGCCTATCTTGTCTAATCCTTATTCAGCCTTGCAGGGTCTGCAATCTTTTCTTGATCATCGGCCTCCCTCACTTCTATCTTCACATTCGTGTTCAGTCGATCCCAGTCCTTGGACTCTCATTGCTACCTACTCGTCTTCGTCGCCCTTCCAATTCTGAGCATTACCACTGCCATTGACCTTCCGACTTTGACACCTCACAGCCCTCAGCCTTACCCCGCTGTCACACACACCAACGGGACACCCACCGAAACTCGCATCTACATCGCTCCCCTTTTCCGCTTCGGCAATGCATGTCTTGCCTATTTTCTCCTCGAGATGAAGCTCAGCCTTGCGTCTTTTTCATTCTTCACAAGACAATTGTTGCTTCTCGCTCGTAGATCTTCATGCTGATCCCGCCTGCTCCATGATCCTTACACCCTCCGAGTTTCAATCTTTTGATAACCCATCAATTGATCTTGATTCGCGAAGCAGAAACAAATTTTCATCTCGATTTCAAGTTTCAACTACTCAGCCTTACCCCACGCACCGCCACCTGCTTCGACCCCTCACCTCACACACCCACACTTGCAGTTTTGTATCACACACCCTATCACATCCGATCACATGTCGCCGCCGCCATGCATGATAGACCACACCAATCGTCCCAACCCACGAGACGATGTCATCTCGTCCACCGTACAAGCATGTACCAAAGTATCGTATTGTCGCGTTTCACAACATGACATGCGACGTGATGAGAAGTGCCTGTCACCATCATCTCTTGTCAAAGCTTGTTTTCCCACCTTTTCACTTGCCTTCCCTAGTATTAGTTCCTGGTATGGATAGGTGTGCTGTGATAGGACGAACCCATCTTCTTCCTTGTACTTGAGGCAGAAGGCTTAGTGTACCTTTACATCCCGACGAGGAAATGCATGGTTCCGATGGGATTGAGGGAAGATGCGGAAAATTTTACATACATGGCTTGCAGCTCGGAAAAGCTGGACAGGCCAAAAAGCCACCACGTCATTCCTCACATTTTCAGCATCCCATGTGTTGCAACGGTATCTCGCATACACAGGCCGGATTAAGCACCTTGCAGCTACTGCCATCTCAATCTACCATCCTGCCAAAATTCTTTGACCCTTACAACGGCAAGGAAAACAACAATCCGCCATTGCCGGTGAAAGCAGCGAATCTTTCACCGTACGTAAGGAAGGAAGTCTCCAACCGCTGTCTAAAAGTCTAAAAGCAGGGCTTAAAGTTCCGACATTTACGAAGTTGAAAGGTGCCGAAGATCCCGAGTATCATACCATCCGTATCTCGGTATTGCAGCAACCCCAGGAACCTTCTTGCCCCAAGCCTTACCTTCTAATCAGAGACACGGTACAGGTACGTGAAGGCGAAAATCTCACTCAGAAGCTTGGGATTAAGATTGAGGTTTCCTTGTCTGTCGTCAGCGGCTCTGTGGGAGGGTGAGTAATCCTGTAGGTAATCAGAAATTTTAACGAGGTTAGTTGAAGCTTGTGCTCGTTGTAATCTCAGGACCGAGCGACGATGCAGGAAAAATGGGAGTGCAAATCCTTCCGGAAAATGTGGAAGGAGTTGGATGTCGTCATGAGGCTCTTTTTGAATTTTGAGATGGTTGATTGTGTTTGTTGGGAAAGCTTGAGGGAGGAGTGGAGGAAAGACAGTACAAGTGAACTCACCGCTTTTGGCAGAAACGTTTGGTGCTGGTTTCACTTCGAGCTCATCTCATCTCATTCTCATCACAACCCATTATCCTTCATGAATATTTCAAAAATTTCAAGTAAGACGAGCTTAATTTGGTTGCGAGCACCTTTTGCTTGAACACAGACCTGACATCTCCTCATGTTCGAAGGAGGGGAGGTCCTGGCAGAGAAAGTGAATTCAGCGCTCTGGGCAGAAAAGTTGAGCTTCTTCGCACACGATACTCCTTCTTCTTTCATCTTCAATTATCAGCCTCCACTGTCGTTCATGAACATCCGACACCCTTCAAGTTCCAATTTAGGACGATAGGATCTACCTGAAAGCGTGATCTGATGTCTCCTCACAACCGGAGGAGAGGAGACGTGCTTGATGCGTTCATCCTTCGATCACTTGCACTACTCGGTTTTCACCTACAACACGATCCTATTGCTCCATATCTTCAGACACGGAAGCCTCTGATTACTTCCTTTTTAGAGACAATCGTCAAGCTCCAATTGCCTCGCTGGCCCAACAGCACTAGGCGCGCTGAACACAGGAGTGTCGACTCATGCCGGAGTCTACTGCTGAGCAGAGCGGACCTCTCTCCTGTTTCGGATGACCAAGTGGTCTATATCTCAGTTCAGACTCGGAGATGTCCTCGATATCTTTCGCCGTCACGTCTCTGTCTTCTGTCCGCGTTCAGCTACTGGTCACGTGCTATGGTCTAGATTCCGACCCAGCGCTCTGGACTTGCAGCAACGCAAGCCACAACCGTTTCTACTTTTCACGCTTTCCTTTCCTTCGTCCCGAAAAATCTCCAAGCAACACGCTATCGAGTCTCTGTCGCTCTAAAGAGCCACGCGCAATGGAAATTGTCCCCAAGAGGAGATTATGGGGTTTCTCTGAGGCGCCTTGATCGCGAACCATGGAACAAAGGGGGAGCGGCCCGTCTTGTCGAGGCTGAATTCGGATGGCGCGATGAATGAATAAATTTCATTTCGGAATTTGAGGACAAAGAGATATAAGTGCTGGTCTGCATCTTGTGCGATTTCTCAGCATTCTGTCTTTTTCACAATACCCCCGCTCCTTCCCGCCGGATAAGTTACACTTGAGAACGCTTGAAAGCTTTGTCCTCGCCATGTCTACATTTTCCATATTCTCCTTACCATTAGGCACCGCTCTTTTGACCTATTTACTATCCTGTCCGACAGTCGCTGCTGCGCAATCATATACACTTGACACTGCATACGGAGGCTCGACCTTTTTCAACGGTTGGAACTTTTGGACAGTAAGCAGCTCCCGTATCTCATCATAGTATTTGCAGCTCATCAGGTCACAGGATACCGATCCAACACATGGTTTTGTTGAATATCTTTCCCGAGGAGATGCTCAAACTGCGGGCTTGATCTCGCAGGGATACAATACTCCCGCATTCATGGGAGTCGATCACAGCACGACGCTGGCTATCACAGCACAGGGGAGGAAGAGTGTAAGAATTACAACGCAGAAGAGTTGGACGCATGGTTTATTCATTGCGGATATTGCACACATGCCTGACTCAACTTGTGGAGTATGGCCGGCCTGTAAGCGATCATATTATTATCTCTAATACGCTTTCTGACGTTCTCAGTCTGGATGTTTGGCCCCAATTGGCCGAGTTCAGGAGAGATTGATATGATCGAAGGCGTTAGCAGAAATACGGCAAATCAGATAAGTCTGCATACGTGTGTTCACACCTACTTTTGGGAATCTCAAATTCTGACAACGGACCAGAGGGCCGAATTGCCAAATGACAACAGGAACACAATCCGGCACAGTGAACAGTCTCCAATGCGATGGCACCCAGAACGGAAACACAGGTTGCAACATAGCATCAAGCAACACCGTATCCTACGGCACCGGTTTCAACAACAACGGCGGAGGAGTCTACGCTACCGAATGGACCTCATCATACATCAAGACATGGTTCTTCCCCAAAGGCAGTGTACCAAGCGATATAGCGTCTGGATCACCAGTCCCTAGCGGATGGGGTACTCCCCAAGCAAATTACGTTGGTGGGAATGGTTGTAATATCGATACTCATTTCATGAATCAGAGTTTGGTGTTTGATACGACGTTTTGTGGGGATTGGGCAGGAAATGTTTGGGGTGGGGATTCGGTTTGTAGTGGACTTGCTAGCACGTGTATCGACTATGTTGCAGGACATCCGTCCGCCTTTGCAAACAGTTATTGGCAAGTCAATAGTGTGAAGGTTTATCAGCTCGGTTCTGCGAGTTCGACGACCTCAAAGTTGACGACTCGTAAGTTCCACCCTAAATCTTCATTTCGATCGCTAACGAGGAATCTTCTAGCGGTGACTTCGACTAAAACATCTTCGACGAGCTCTTCTACTAAGACGACATCTACAACTAGCAGTTCTACTAATTCAAAATCGTTGAGCTCGACCTCAACCTCGACATCCAAAACACCCTCCTCCACTTCCAGCTCTAAATCATCATCCTCATCAACCACGACTTCAAAACCATCCTCTTCCACATCTAATTCCAAATCCTCTTCTTCCTCATCAACAAAACCAACAACTACAACCACAGCTTCTAAAACCACATCTACGACATCGAACAAGTCTGCAACCGCGGCCATGGCGACGCCCAAATGAACATCACTAGGCTGCTACTCCGATAACGTTTCCGGTCGCGCCCTGCCAAACGGCCAAACCGTCACCGGTGGCTCCAGGGCCATGACAGTCGAACTGTGTCAGTCCGCCTGCAAAAGTGCTGGATACTCGATTGCTGGGCTAGAGTATAGCCAAGAATGCTGGTGTGGGAATAGTTTCGGGAATGGAGGGGCGTATCTTGGTGTCGATGGGACGACGTCAAGGACTTTCTTGCGCATCGTACTAAATCAAATTTTTGACCTTTGTTAAATAAGAAGAGTGAGAAACGGGAGGATGCATTCCGGAACGCGAGCAGTTTCCGTTCTTTTATGTGTAGGTTCTTCCGAATCTGTCATAGTAGAAAGTAGTTGAACTTCGAATTATGTCCGGTAGCTAGTCCGGAACATGCTTCTCCTGGAAATGTGCCCCCAGGCCAGAAAGTCGGGAAATTGTGTTACACATCGCAACCACCCGTTCGGGTCCTCGCAGGGTCTGCGTTCTCGTTCCATGTCGTATCCATTTCTAGGATGGATATGTCTCGCAAGTTCACAATAGTCGCCTTCACGGGATGAGCATCGGGATCCTTTCATCGCGAAAGATTTCAAACAGTAACAAACCAAATTCTGATTTTATACTTCCTCTTGACTTTCGCTTGAGCTATGTAGCTTGTCCTTCTCACGATTTCCCAACACTTGTTCTGAATTATGCTGCACATCCAGCGAATACTCCTTTGCAAAAAAGCATGTACATGTCCCAAGAGCAGCCATGATGCACATCCCCAACCATACCCTCTTCAAACCATCTGAATACGCCTGCGTAATGCCCGATCTCTCCTCTCCGCCTGGTGGCAGGGTCTTGATCGCAACCGCTAGCTCGACAGCATCATTCGTATACTGCATTGCCTGAGCAGCCAGCGCTGGGAACGAGAGCAGTTTTCTCTTCATCTCAGCTTGGAAAAGAGCTCCGCTTGCTGCTATCCCTACTGTCTATATATCTCATTCATTAGCGTACGGATGATGTAAGGAGGGGTTGGGGAGCGGGGGTCGAGAGAGAACATACAGCGCCAAGCGAGCGGAAGAAACTGAACATTGCTATGGCAAGAGCTGAGTCCTGCCCAAATGCCGTTGCAGCCGCTTGGATCGAAAACGCCATCCCCGAAAACAGCATTCCAGTCCCAAGGCCGACTATGATATTGATTCCGATCCAAGTTGGCGTGGTGGTGTGGACGTCCAGGAGGATGAGGAGGCCGGTACCGAGAGTAGTGAAGAACCATCCGCTGACGATACTCCATTTGAAATGGCCCGTTTTTGAAACCAAGATGCCGACGGTGAGGGAAACGGGTGCGATGATTAGAGTCTCTGGGAAGACTGCAAGTCCGGATTGGGTGGGGTTGAAGCCTTTTATTGCTTGGTAGTAGAGGGGTAGGTAGAAGAGGAGGGACCAGAGGATGAAACCGTGTAGGAAGGTGCCGAGGAATGTTACTGCAGCGGTGACATTTTTGAAAAGAACAACGCAGAGGAATGGGAATCTGGGGATGAATGATTCGTAGGCGACGAAGAGGATCGTTCCGAGTAAGCTGGTAGAGAGGAGAACTGTGATTCTCCAGTTGGACCAAGGGTATATTACACCTCCCTAAACCCTGTTAATCTCCAAGACTTGCATTAAGAATCTGTTTACTGACCATTGTAATAGACAGGAGTAGAGCTGTAAATGACGAGACAAACAAGACCAACCCCGCCCAGTCAAACTCTTTCAATTGCTTTCGCACTGAGACCGGATTCTTGAAGCGAATGTCCAGCAACAGAGGGATCATAACACCAGCAACCACGCACAGAAGGACATTTATCCTAAAAATCCACCTCTATTCATACAAATCCAAGTCAGCACGCTGCACGCCCCTGCATCTAGAACCAGTGCGAACTCACCCAGTCGTCATTCTCCGCAAGCAACCCCCCGATCAACGGCCCTCCCGCAGTCCCAATCGCCCATGCTAGACTGATAATACCAAACCATTTCCCTCTAACTCTCATCGGCACAAGATCCGTTACTATGACTTCCGTCAGAACGATGATGGCTCCACTCCCAACACCCTGGAATGCACGTCCTACGGTCAGCACGCTGATGTTTCCTGCAATCGCACCCGTGAAGCCGCCTGTGGCAAAGAAGAGGACGGCTAGGATCATCATGGGTTTGCGGCCGAAGATGGAGGAGAAGGAGACGAATACGAGTTGGCAGATTGTTGATGAGAGGTTGAACGCGATCGATGCCCAGATAGCCTGGGTTGTAGTGCCGTGGATGGAGGTCGTTATTGTCTAAGATTTAGGCTTAGTTAGACATGTATAACTCTTGTCTCCCTGTGATGATTGTGTTGCTTCTTCGAAGTGAGGGATGGGGTTGAGACTTACTGGCAGGGCTGTTCCGAGACATGTTCCATCTAATGCAGCGGCTAGTGCAAGAATACAGAGTGTGGCAAAGACAAGATATAGCTTCCAGTCTGCTTTGAAGTCCACTTCTATTGACTCTTTCTCGTCATATTCCACTACCTGAGGATTGTCGCCGAGCGATGTCAAGTGACCAGATGGATTTTGTGTTGCCGACATTATTTCGCTCTTTGACAGGTATCGAACCAGAACTCCGGAAGGAGATTTGGTGTTGATCTGCTCTTCTTCCAAAGTACGGCTGTCTCGATTTGGTGGTATTCGCTAGATCATTGGTCCTTACAAAGAATGCTGGTGATGCTTCAAAAGTCACAATTGAAATGCAACAATATCAAGCTTGGAAATATAGAACTATCACCGCACAGGAAGCTTTTCGCGAGACCTTCAATTAATTATATCCCCTTAAGATGAATAGAAGTGCTGCTGCATTTCGGTGTTGGACTTGTTGCGAGTTGTGGCTGTGCGGTCCAGTCCAGTCCCGCTCCTTCAGTCCGCCTCAGCCTCCTCAAAATCCTTCACTCCAGTCCAGTCCAGTCCAACCCAAATTCAGGCCTTGTTCGAGAGCCTCAATATTCCATCGCCAGAGGAGAGATTTCAATTGTTCCTATGTTAGATCCCTTACTACTATTTTAGAGTTGATGCACAGCCAGTTGCAGTGCTGGTCAACGGTCCGGAGCCGGACTGAAGATGACTTTCAAGTAATTTTCAAGAATGCGCCTGTCATCGAGAGAACCAGTTTGAATTATTTGCAGGGGACTATCGTGCTTGTATTGCATGGTCATCATTGTATATAAGTTGCCTCCTTCCATCACGAAGAAGAGTCACCAACACACCATCCTTTCGTCACTTCACAATCGCGCAGCCATGACTTCTCATAACATTACTTTCATGTCCGAGAATAGATCCTTTGAGAGTCCCTCGCATCTTCTTGAATTAGCTTCCTCTAAGGTTGTTGTCTTGCAATCGCAAAAATCCTCAAATGGAGAACTCGGCCTGGCATGGATCCAGAACTTTGCCACAGTCAAGGCATTCGCCATCATATTCTTTATAATTTTGATCTGCAAAATAATATTGTCCCAGATAAGATGGAACAATGTAAGTCTCCATAGGAGAAGGAGGTCTGGCAAGACACTGACAGCTATCCCTAGGCAACCAAGGCCCTCGAGCAGCGATATGGATGCAAGGAACCTTCTCATCTCAGAACACATTGGTTCTTTGGCATTGACAAGCCTCTCCAAGTATTCGCAGCTAGTAAAGAAGGTCGAGTACTCCGCTACTTTCAGTCGCTGGTAGCAGAAGCAGGAAATACCTTCGAGTGGACAGTTCTTGGATCTCGAGTATGGGGTACTCAGGATCCAGAGAACATCAAAGCTGTGCTGAGTACCAAGGAGAAATGTACGTGATATTCCTTCATTTTCACAAGTTACTGAGGCTAATTGAGGTTTAAAATTTAGTTTTTAGTCACGAAGTGCGCCGTGAAGTCCTCTGCTCCTTGATTGGCGATGCTATATTCACCCAAGACGGAGCATCGTGGAGACACTCCCGAGCACTTCTCAAGCCATCATTCTTCCAGAAACATTGCACCAACTCAGCTTTGTTTCAAGAGCACGTGGACAATCTCATCACTCGGATCGGTTGCGACTCCACAGTTGATCTTCAGCCTCTCTTCTTCTCACTGACTTTGGACGTCACCACTGCATTCATTTTTGGCAAGTCCGTTTACAGCCTTACTCCAAGCCAGACACAAGAAGAAGCAGAGTTCAGTCGGGCATTTCAGTACGCTCAGGTCTACCTTTCTAAGCGGTACCAGCTTGGTCGACTTTGCTGGTTGTTCAATGGCCAGGAGTTTCGCGACTCTTGCAAAACAGTACATGCATACGTTGACAAAATCGTCGACAATGCGATGCAGGTGAAGGCGAGGTCGGTGTTGGACCCAAGTAATGACAAGGGTGCTCAAGGAAACTTGCTCGGAGAACTGGTTTTCGACGTCGATGATCCAATACAGGCTCGAGCTCACTTGATGCATCTCCTGCTGGCTGGCAGAGACACGACGGCGTGTTTGCTCACATGGACGATGTAAGACTGCCCCCCTCCTCAGCGAACGGTTCCACTGTGAGGACTAATCACAACTGAATTTAGGAGACTCCTCGCCCGATACCAGGAAGTCCAGCTTCGTGTTCGAGAAGAGATATCAGCAATGTTTGGATCTGCGGCCGTTGATGTGAACAAGACCAAGGACATGGCATACCTTACTTGCGTCTTGAAAGAAGGTGCGCCACATTCCCCTCATATTTGCATTCCTCATCCGCATCGATGCTAACAAGACCCATAGTCCTACGTCTCTACCCATCAGTACCTGTAAACTCGAGAACAGCAGCTGAAGACGTTGTGCTCCCAACTGGCGGCGGCGAAGATGGAAGGTCTCCAGTACTCGTACGGAAAGGAGAAGACGTCGCGGTGTGTGTCTATTCTTTGCATCGTCGCACGGATCTCTACGGATCCGATGCCGATGTCTTCCGACCTGAGAGGTGGCAGAATGGTGCTCTCGATCACGTTGAGAAGTCGTATGGATATCTCCCATTCCACGGAGGTCGTCGAGTTTGTCCTGGTCGTAAGTGAATATCTCATCTTCCGTGCGGTGATGGATGCTAACTTGATGACAAAGGACAATTCGCACTTGCGGAAGCTTCGTATACTATTGTGAGGCTTCTCAAAGCTTTTCCAATGCTGAGCCTCCCGGCAGAAACTACCTTTCCAGAGATTGGGATGGAGAAACAAATCTTGGGACTCACACTTGCGAGTGGGGATGGGTGTTTTGTTCGGACGAGTTGATGAAGATCCGAGAGAGTGACGAGTCTTTCGATCTTCTGATGATTGGGGTTCGGAGTTCCATGGAGTCTATCTGTGTCTATATGTATAACTAACTTGTCAATATCAAAATATTCACCAAAGTCCTCTCCCCGGGACATTCGAAACAGGGCCTCCATTTCAGCAATTACTTACGCATGACAGGAAGTCAAGTCAAGGGAAGCTGGACATCGCTCACACCTCTCTCAATGACATCTTCGAGTCGCCATCTTGGACGATTCTTATTCCCTTCAATCTTATGTTTCCTCCAAAAGCTGGTCTGCGGTTCAAGATTTGCTGGATAGGAGCCTCCGCCAACACCACTGGAAAGTTTCAACAGCAACAGATCGCCAATCTCGTCACATGCTTTCAGCACTCTATCGAGATCATCCTTCGTATGCGCTGCAGACAAGCACAGTCTAGCTCTTGCTGACTCCATCGGCGTCGCTGGAAACGCAACTACAACCGTGGCAATATTCCTCCTGAGCATCTCGCGCGAAAAAGCTGCAATCTTTGCTGTATTGTAAATCAAGAGCGGCACAATTGGCGAGTCATCTTGACCATATATGATGAAGCCCAAACGCTTCAAACCGAGTCGGAGGTACCTGGAATTGAACGCAAGTCTTCGTAGTCTCCCTTCACCCTCGGCGCTGGTCATAATCTTCAACGCACTGGAGATCTGCTTGAGGATAGGAGGCGATGGTGCTTCTCCAAAACAGGTGTCAGGGCTGGAGATGCGCAATTTTGAGATCATTTCTCTATCGCCTGCGATATAACCACCGACAGCCCCAAAGGATTTGCTGAAGGTACCCATGAGAACATCTACCCTGGAAGGGCATATCCCGAAGAAATCACACACACCTCTTCCTCGAGGACCTATTGCTCCAATGGAGTGCGCTTCATCCATAAAGAGGTAACATTTGTACTTCTCTTTCAAAGCTACGATGCCTGGAAGATTGCACATTGTTCCCTCCATCGAATATATCCCTTCTACTACGAGTAGAATCTTCTTCCAAGGCTCGTCACTCCCTGGCTGGCCCTCCGAAATGGCACGACGCAATGATCTTTCCAAGTCATCCATATCATTGTGGTGAAATGAGCGAATTGTCGCTCCGGATATGCGAGCGCCCATCCGAAGAGAGGCATGGTTGAGCTCGTCTGAAAGGATCAAGCACCCCTCAGTCGCTAGACAAGGAAGGGTTGAGCAATTTGTCTGGAATCCCATGGAGCAGAGGAGAGCGGCCTCTTTTCCTACGAAGGAAGCAACTTGATCCTCGACTTGGAGCAAGAGGTCTGAAGTTCCAACGCAGGTCTGTGAGCTTGCATAGCTCAGTCCATGACTCCGAACGATTTTTTCTACAGCATCTGAGCAGCTATCATTCGACCGAGCAAAGCCGAGATAGTTGTACGATGCCATGTTCAGCGCCTGAACGGTGTTGCCAGTCAAGCGGTAGTGCTTGTTAAAATCATCCGACGTCCTTTCCAGCAAGGTCAAATATCTGCCTGGGACACCCTTGCAAGGCCTCGCAAAGCAATCATCGATGCGCAGCTTGAGACGGCGGGTGAAGAAGTCATCGTAGTCGCTGTAAAGTGGCGCGTATCCATTCTGGACCTGGAGATGGAGATAATCATTTGCTTTGAAGCGTCGACCGAAGAAATCTCGTATTCGTCCGAAGATGATCAGGATCAGGACGCCCAGGTAGGTCGTTAGGATGATGTAGAATGGCGGAGCGTCCATTCTTGTTTCAGGAAACAGAATATTCTCAGGCCGTGGCTCGCACACGAATTCGTGGGCCTGGGACCCCAACAGGCCGTACTCTGCCTCGCCATGATCTCTTGGCTTCGATATTGCCATTTCACCAAAGCCACGAAGGGTGTTCTGCTCCAAAATAGCCTGGAGGTTTGGATGTCGTCTGGGGTTTCGATCCTTCGAATCTGAGGAGAAGTTGGGACGAAAAGACGTCGCACAGTCAGCATTTCTATCATGGTATCTACTCAGCCCCAATCATGGTTATTAAGCGCCCTGGAAGCAGAACACCCAAAACGCGGAGCCCGGAATCTTTCTTTCTGCAGGTACCAGGGCCAGATTTTATGGCTGCCAGACAATGCGGCACTGATCTGTGCCGCCGCACGACCTTCAGTCTTCCTCGCCGCACGCAGCAACAGCCACATTCTGCCATGGTCTTTGGGATGAGCTTTTATTTTTACATTTTAATTAGTACCTGGAGGCAGTAGACTTGAGGCCAGAAGGATCGTACCTAGGACTAGATTGCATGTCATTATTTTCAAAGTTGGAAGAAGAAGAAGTACAAAAAGAGAACAGTCCCACGGAAGTCGATCGACATTTGCGTGCTGCACATGATCAGAAAATGGCGCTAGTTTCGGTTGAACACCCCCCTATTTTCCAGCTTCTGGACCTCACTCTCCCTCGATTCCACACCGAAGCCGATATCCAGTTCCAGGACTTCAACTTTTCACCTTCTATCTCTCCTCGGCCGTCGCCTTCAGCCTCCCCAAGTCCACTTTTCGCGTCACCAGTCTCGTCGTCGAGATCTCGTTCTCCATCAGCCTTACCGAAGCGATCCTGGATTTGGGCTCATCATGCACCAAATCGGAGAAGTTTCCATGCTGGCAGCCAGAGCCGCTGGTATTGCGCCTACTGCCCTAAAAGCTTTAAATCTATATCCGGGACTGGCAAACCGATGAGACATCTTGAAGTTGCTCATGGGATTTTGAGACCGACCAAGAGACCCGACACGACGCAATTTTCAGCGTCGACACTGGAATCAACTCCAGCATTTCTGAGTCGATATTCCTGCCTAGACAGTTGGGACAGGGATATTGACATTGAGCAATTCTCGCCAGATACACATCCTCCTTCCTGTACGGATTCTTGTGGCAACCACGTCCGTAGCGCAACCTTCTCGAATGATTTGGATTCATGGCTTGACGGCTTGCACTCCTCCGACTTCGATGTCCCTGCCTTTGACACTGCATCGCTGGCGTCATCTCTATCTGTTGACAGTGTCCTCGAGAAGCATTTCGCATCATCAGATTTCTCATCCGAATCTTCCGTCTCATACCTTGATTATGGCTCGGATTCGTCCTCCCGAACTCCTACAAAGTCTGCTTCGTTTTCACGTGCAGCGAAGCGGTCTTGGATCTGGCAGCATCATGAGAACTTTTCAGGGAATGACGAGGGGAGCGTAGGTCCCCATTGGAGGTGCGCATACTGTTGGAAAGTGTACAGAAGAAGCTCAGGGACTGGCAAAGCAATAAAACATTTGAGAGATGCGCATAGTTTTGTTTGCTGAATTCTGTGGACATCGAGACGATGAATTAGAAAATTATTTTTCTGTTAATTCCAGCCCCAATCACTCTATCCGTAAGGTGTGTGTTTATCTTCACGCACGAGCCTCCCACGCGACTGTTTAATCCTAATTTGGATAGATTTATATAAACACACGCCGGAGTGCTTTTAAAAAGGCCAAGCCAAATTCCTGCCACGAAG